>JANVCF010055226.1:0-13199 GCA_025388745.1 Hydrozoanthus gracilis
TATACTGTTTCTTAGTTACTGGGAATTCGATTCCAGAGTAATCTAAATTTTTGAGGTATTCTTTGTCAGATTTTTTTTATTCGTTGTGGATATTTTTCTTGTGGGTTCGAATGTCTAATGTGACACCATCTGAAGCATTCATTATCCAAGTTTTTTAAATTGATTAATCCCTTTTTACTATTACGAAGTTCTGACGGTAGTTGAATATATGAAGATCCATGCAACGGTTGGTACCTAACTATATTCACGTAATGATTATCTGTTGTTCAACCAGACCCCTCTGAGCAATCTTATTTAATATATTTTGTTTTGAAATTTGTAGTGATTCAGCAATCTGTACATCATTTATGATTGTTTGAGCTAGACTGTTGAAATATGCGGTCTTATATACTATTTCTCAATCAGACATTTTTGTAAATATTACCTTAAGCGTTTCAACAAATTTGAGGCCCTTCATTTCGTTTAACTGTATTTAATATGATATTCGAGAGCCTTCCTTGTACTTTGCAATTGAATTAGTGGGTCTTTATTGTTCTTAATGCTAATTTCGAATGACTTCGTATAACCTTTCAAAGCTTTTCTTGTTTCTTCTATTTTAGTCCTCGATGCTGGAACTCGTTTTTTAACAACCAGTTTAGTCCTCGGTGCTGGAATTGGTGGCCTTGGTTTGTATTTCTGAATTCGTTCTTCATAATCTTGAACCATCTGCTTAACTAACGAAGTTTCATATTTTAACAGTATGTACGCAGTGTAACAACATCTTGGTATCAACTGTGGTATTGTCAAGATGGTTTGTGAGGGTATTAATAATTGTAAATCAGGTACATCAAAGAATAATGGAAATTCCTATAAATTTGAGTATATCAAACCAAACGACTTACCAGATAACTACAAAAAATATTCTAATAAGAGACCACAAAGAGTCTCAGATGAAGACAAAAAGAAACACCAAATGGAAGCTGTAAAAAGATGGCAAAACAAAGAGTACAAGTGCCCCAAATGTAATAAGACTTTTAAAAATAGCTATAGGTATATTGACAACAAAAGTTTTGGCTACCATTAGCAGCAATAACAGCACATGTACTGTAGCGTTTTGCTGTAATATATGTTAGATAGTATTTTCTTAAAACAATTTCATATATCTCTTATGTGTTTAATTAAATGTTTCGTCTCTTAGTATATCAATGAGCCTGTTATCATTTCTATAAAGACGAACAAGATCAGGTTTCTTAAATTTTTTGATACGATCTGTAATGGGGGTCTCTCCACTATCCATTTCACAAGGCCTATTAATTAAATCCTTCTCTTCAGCTAATACGAGACACCGACCAACAACCATCGCGACGAGCTCTGATTTTTTTAGCTTTTTAAGAAATTTATTTTCATCCATATGTATTATGATTAGATAAAACGGTTTAAATCATCTCATATATCCTTTAAATCCCTGAACGGTATCCAACTGTTTAAATTGTCGCTATATCCTTTCCACTTCAATAAAGCTTGCTTCTTTTTATAATCTCTCCGAACGATTTTATCAGTACGGAAAACATCCTGTTTGGCTTTCAATAATTCCGGTTCATAAAATGATCCTATCACTTCTTCACTATTGAGATTCTTTATTTTACAAGTAATTGGGTTTGTATATTGGATTTTATCGATTATAAACACCTGTTCAGTCCAGTTTGGGGTATATCCTTTATCGAATGTTTTTCTCTTGTACTTTGACATTCTGACCTTATCACCTACTTTGAATTTAGGTTTTTGTTTTGGTGTTTCCAAGTCATCGTATAAATTGAAATATACTAAACCTTCATTCTTCTTTTTACTAGCTTCTACAGGGGTCATTTTTATCGAACTATGTCTCGTGTTGTTACTGTTTTAATATTTTTGGTAATACGTCTAGGTATTGTGTGTGCCTTGAACCGTGAACTGTTTGAACATCTTATTTTTAATTGTTCGATTCCATCGTTCACAAACAGACGACTTTTCTTCGTTCTCAGTTGAATACAACGCTATTTTGTTCTTCTTTAACAGGTCTTTCACATGCTTGTTGTAATACTCTTTACCTTTATCTGTCCATACATATTCAGGTCTTCTTCCTTTCTTGAATATTGATTTGAATGCTTTAGCGACTGTTTCACCTTTTTTATCCTTCAATGGAACGATCCATCCATATTTACTAAACACATCTAACACCATAAGAATGTATCTAAAACCTTTATTCCATTTACTAAATGGTTGCATTTCAACAAGGTCAGAACACCAAATCTCATCTACATGATTAACAATAACACGCCGCCGGGTGAAGTTACGTTTTATTGGTTTGTGTAATTCATCGGCTACTGTAGGTCTTCCTGCCAGTTTTCTTCACTCGACGGCCTTTTCCGTTTTCTGACCTCTTAACTCCCATACCTAATCTAGCTTTTGCTGCAATTGTATTTCTAGCCATAGCATGACCCCATTGTCTTTGGGACCATGGAATAGCATCCAGTGATTTAACCATCTTACGATCAGCCTCGATCTTACATTTAATTTGACTATCTTTTGGTTTATTTGCACAAACGCTATAGTCTACATCGTGTTGCATACTAACCGCATCTGTTTTCCCGGTAGGTTTTTTATATATTTCTAATATCTGACCAGTAGCTGGGTCGTATTTTAATTTGTCTTCTAATGGGTTTCCCGGACCTGTATACCTATGTCCTGGCATAACAAACCCCTTTTTAGGCGCGACTTTGAGAATCTGTTTATGGATGTCGAGAGCTCCACCAGTTAACAACGATGGATTCAATCGATATAGTTCGTTCAGATATTCACGATCGGTGTTCCCTGTACTATACCATTCAGGATAGTTAAATCCACCTTTCTTATGGTTGATATCACTACCACTGATAGTATGTATTTTATTTGAAAGGCTATCAAGACATTGATTAACTCCTTGATCTATCATTTTATTAGCGATCTTTTTTACATACGATGAAGCTACATTTTTAGTCGTAACACTCTTTAATAGCTTCTTAGCACCTACTTTACCTATCTCATACAGTCCTTTGAAACCAGCTTTAAGAAGTTCGTCAGTCACTGATCCACCTTGTTTGTTAGCAGCTTTTAAAAACTTAGACTTCTTACCATTACATTCTGTACAAGTTCCAACTATTCCCATCTTACCATTCTTTGTTCTCTCTACATGCTCCTTTTTAGTTTCAGTAAACTTCTTCTGTCGTAAACAATATATTTTGGTCATATCCGTATACAATATCATTAGAAAATTTCTCTTGCAAAATCTCGAATGAAGACCTCATTGCATAACGATGGTCTCTGATTAAAATCAAGTAATATATCAATTGGTTTTCTACCCTTACAACGCCCAATAACGTAATAAGAGCAATAATATCCACACATTATGCTATCCATATCTTGCATCTGTGATGAATTATATTCAATTGGCTTGTTACTTGCTTTCATATACTCGATACATTCTATAGATGGTTTTAGTCCAAAAGAATTAAAGTACTCAATCGTATCACTATTTTTATCATTGTAAATAGCTATCCAATGAGTTCCACCAACTTAAAAATAATCTTGGAGGTTTACAATCATTGACTCACTGTTTTTGTTGTGTTTTGGCAACACATCTTTAGAATAAGTCCCTCCATAGTTTGTGATTTTGTATTTTTTCATGATTTTCTCAATGTCTATGTTGCTTAATGGCTTTAATACCTTTCCCACGTTCCAATGAAAGGTGAAGGCATTAGACGAGTTCCAGGTAGCACCAAACCCTTTGCTGTTCTTTTTTTTTACTTCCGCCATTTTTTGTTTTATGAGTACTAGTATTTGACTTTTGAGGTCTCGATCCTGGCAGTACTATACCTATTCCAGTAAGCCCACCTAATAGAGATGGTAGTAAGCTTGCAGCTAAACCACCAAGAAGAGCGACAAGAAATCCTCCTTGTTTCGAAAGTTGTGTTTTGGAAAGTTTAATGTCGACTCCTGTACCTTTTGATTTAACCCTTCTTATCTTATTAATCTGTTGTTTAGTCAGGCGCATTTTATCACTACCGCCCATCAAATCACTAACTGAGAGACGAATCGTTGTTACAGTTTTTTGCCTCACAGCTGAAGCTATTTTTTGTTTCTGGTTTGATGATAATCTTAACGATGTTTCAATATATTTCGTTGTCGTTTCGTATGTAATATCATTAGACAATATTATATACGTTTTTTATCCTGTTCAAAGAAGTGTTTATTATTTTATTACAACAAGATGTTTAAAAGTGGGAGGTTCTTAAAAGGCGAATTAGAACCAAGAAGAAGACCCGATCCTTTCTTTGCTTTCTTTGGTCTTCCTCTTCTTCTAACTCCCCTACCTTGTACTTCTTTACTAGTTAATCCAGATATAGCACCTGTTGCTCCAGCTAGGGCTAAACTTGGCAATACTTTCTTCAATAATGTAGGAGCGATAAATTTAACCAGATTTGCTAAACCTCCCAGAAATCCGCCTTGTTTTGCTACTTGCGTCTTCGATAGCTTCAGACTAACTCCAGTCTTCTTATTCCTAACTAACATAACTCTCTTATACTGCGCTTTAGTTAAACCCAAATGATCGCTTGCACTAAGCTGAGAAGCTGTAAGTTTTATCGATACTGGTTGCTTATTCATATAAGCCTTCTTTATTGATTCTTTTTGCATTCCAGTTAAATTCAATCCGTTCTAACGTAACTCATTTTCGTATATAACTATGTTACATAATTATACGATAACATTCATTTTTCCAGACAGATCCTCGAGTTGCATAAACCTATCTGACAGAATAACCGCATATACATAATATGGGACATCGACAGTGTTAGCGATGGTTCTGAAATTACCTCGTGGATTAAATCTTACTTCAATATCTGCCATACTAGTTTTTAGTCTTTCACTATGCTTTGATACATCGAAATGATGAATTGGATACAAGGAAGGCCAATCTTCAGCACTAAGCTTGTAGCCTGTGTCATTATCCTGATATTTGTTTACGGCCTCAAGAAACATCATATATGCTCGGGAATAATTTCTATTTGTTGGAGTGAAGTTACACTCAACCTCTCTCTCTCTGGATATTGTACACTATTAACCCGTACTGAGATCCTCGTAAGATTAGCGTTATCAAAAATCATGTTATTACTAGGGTTAGCAGCTGGAAGTCTCTCACCACTTTGAAAAGCAATGAAAATATGTCTAGGTAGTTCGCTACCCGGAAGAGTAGTAATTCTCCATGTGGGACTAGTCTCTGTTGGTTGTAACATTGTTCGATATACTCTTACTTGCTCAAAGTATAGATTCTTAATATGCCCGCCAATCAACTTACCTTCCAAAGCAGTTTGGATTTCAAGACTTGGTGTAACTTTTGGCATCCACAGAGATAGATGTGATATATTAAATTTACCAACACCAGCTGCTGCTGCTTTCATGATGTAATTGTCTGGCACAGTCCTATCGAGTAATATCGTGTGTTTGACGCCTCTAAATACTGTCGTTACATCCTTACAAAAACCGAAAACTTGACTCAGAGGAAGAAATAGCGATACTTGTTTATTACCAGTCGTTATCTTCTGTCTTGCTGTAAACCCCAAATTTGCTGTTTGATTTCCATTATACGCAGCTATAGCAGCATTGAGTCCAGCTCTTATAGCGGGTGCATCAGCATCAACAGCAACAGCTACTTGATTGACTTTAAGAGTGGGTGCGCACTTGTATCCCTAAACCAAAGCATGTTTGATGCAGTACTTCTACTGTAATCGTCAGAAAACATTACTGTATTCAAAATAGTTGATGCATACGGCAAATAATCGTTGACGTCTTCAACGGGTTTTTTATTTAGTTGACATTGAACACTTTGAAATAGCGACCAGCCGTTATTTACTAGTGAAATAACATCACCATTAGTATAATTAGCATTAGCAGCTGTTTGTAAGCGTGTCCACACTTCGAGAAATGCTTTATGAGGTAGTGGATAGACATCTTCAGCACGAGTTTCGATAATATGTTGTCCGTCTTTATTCATATTGCTGCTATCACGAGGAAGGTACTCGAGGTGTTCAAACTGATTTATTGAATTGTCTACGATATTGGTTTCATCAAGATCAAAATACGAACTTGTTATTTCTGTCATATACTAATAGGTTACATAAAATTACAATTTTTTCATACCTATCTCTCACACCTTGGCGAACCTTGTTTAATATCTGTTTTGTCGCCGCATCTGCTGCTTTTTGTTTAACATATGGAAGTGCTTTATTTACAGCCGGTTTCAAGATTGCTTTCGTTGTTCGATATGGGAGCTTTACGATTTTACTCGCTGTCGATAATACACCTTTCGCTTTATCATAGACGTTTCCGAGGAGATTTCCTCCAATAACCTTGCGTTTTTGGTATCTTTCTCTTGTTAATAGCATATATATTAATTAGTTAGACAATTTCACTTAGATGGAGAAAATACGTTACTCGTTCGTTCCACATCTAGTACCAAATAGTACAGTAAAAGTTACCATAGTAGGTTTGACTTCTGATTTAGACGGAGGCGGACTAGATATTCAAGATGGTCTTGAATTCAATATTCAGTACATTCTAGCCGATGGATCTATCCATCAAAAAACAATCTTACAAATGGATCTATCCGATACATCGAAATATAACAAATTAACCATTCAAGATGGTCAAAGCAACAAAGATAATTATATTATATATCGTAGCACATTACTAAATACAATTACAAATTACCAGGACCTTCGTTTACTTTTTGTCTGTGTGCGCCAGTATAAACGAACGATTCATGGCAACGAAACGACTCTAGTTGTTGGTTTTAACCAAGAACCAGTCTAATACAGTCAAATAGTATAACTAATATATATATATGAAGAGAAACAAAAGAAAATCGTAATTGACTTCAATCATATTCTTGAATATTAGCAAAGAATTGACAGAATAAGAAATTAATGCTCTAAAATATCTTTATAAACACTATCACAATAAGGCCTGGTGTTATTACAAAGCTTACAAATATTTCAAAAAAATGGATGCATTTCTCAATATTACGTCGATAGCCCTTACTTCTGTGGGTACTGTAGCCGGAGCTTCTACCCTGAATCCGGTTGTACTCGGAGCAATAGCCGGTCCTGGTATTGTTTTACAAGGCTTTGTGAAACTAAAAAAATAAGACGACAAGACAAGCATGTCACGCTTCGCATGTACTAACTTTTATAAAGTATTAAACAAAATAAGAGCTTAATTATGCGGTGAAGAATACGATATCAAAGAACTAACAGCTGAACTAAAATGGTTAGATAACCAAATAACAGATTTAAGTCCATTGGTCATGAATTTTCATAAAAAATACCGCAAACATTTTATCGAAGAAGAAACTAGTCATCGTGAACTTGAACTGGATTAATTATTTTACGTTTTTTCTCATAAACAAATTCATTATCTCGTACGTAATTCCAATCGTTTAGTTTACATACGCTCTCCCATAAATCTTCTTATTTTATGAGAGTTTTTTTACTTATGAATTTGATGCATTTCTTCATGTTTTGTTTATCATTTTTAAGCTGAAATATTTTATAGAATAGGAAGTTAATTCGTGGATACCTTTTTCTTCCTTCTTGTATTTGTGATATGGCGTTTTCGCATTGTTTAAAACATTTCTGAGCGTCTTGTTTGTCCTTGTAAGATTACTGAAAATCTAATAATACCTTTTCAATTTGATACTTTCGATGGTAAATCGATTTCCTCACATATCTATGTCTATTTTCATAAAACGAGATGTACTCGTGAGCTGTTTCATAACCATGAACGGACCCACAATTTTGACAAACATTCATGCCGCCGTCATTGATTATCTCTACATTATCACAGCAAGGATTTTCATTTTTTGATTCACAATCACGTAATTTCGAATCACAGAAAGAGGCATCTCGGGAGCAAAATAACTCGAGGGGTCTTTCAGGAGCGAGTTGACAAACACCGTCTTGCCACATCCGCTCGGTGACGAAAACGGTGAGACGTCAGGATGGGAGGGGCTCTCTTGAGTTTCCATCCCTTTTTTCCCGGGAGACGACTCATATGACAACACACACACACAAACGAGATCAACCACAACTGAACTTTTATTTTTCCTTGGACAGTTTTTATGCATTTCGCGTTGCAGCCAACGAGAGATGACGTGATCGTTATACACCATATCGTATTTGCTAAACTGATTCAAGAAATCGTTCATAGTTTTGCCTCGACTCTTGAGCACTAAATAATACAATCAATAATGGCCACACGTCGAACTGGTCAAGGCCTGGACGCCCCACGTGTTGACCAAACTCTGGGTCCAGTGTTGGTGGAGCCATTGTCGAAGTCGAGGGGTGGAAAACACGCCATGGCTCCTTCGCGACCTCGAGGATCAGTGTTGACGACGTAGCCTTGGGGTCGATGTTTTATCGGGGTGGTGGGTAACGTGTCTTCGGCAAACACACCGGCAAAATGAGGTTTTAAGGTGGGAAAACCTTCCACTAAATCCTCTAATTCTTCGGTCGATAAGGGATGAAACTCCATTTTTCTTTCTTTCTTTCTTTTTTGGGATCTATTCCAAAGGATCGTACACGTAAGCGTTTGTGAGAGTCACTTCGATCACGCCTTCCAATTCGCCAAAGGCGAACGCGGTGATATTGTTTGCAAGAGTAGCATCGAGACTGAAGGTGAGTCGGGTGACGCTGGTCTGTTTAGGTTTGAGCATGGGTCCGTTGGCACTTCTGTTGGCTGTATTGTTCCAAGCAAACAAGGTCAAACTTCCTCCTTGCCCCCACATCTCTGGTTTGACCAAGACCGGGGTGTCTTTTTAAAAGGCTTTCAACGTTTGAAGGAGGCGAAAATAACCCTCTTTGTTCCGGTGACGGTTGTCGTGGTTCAACTCGATCGCCTGATACGGATACGCTTTTCCGCGGATGGTCTGTTTGATTTCTTGCATGCCAACGTTTTGAAAACAGAACAGGGATCGGGTATAGTCGCCGTTGACGGCTCGGGTATCCACCAAGCCCATCCACATCCTCCAAACAGATTGTTCTTTTCAAAGTTCCGTTCTCCGGCCAACATCGCGTACGTCTTGATCTGGAGTTTGGGCACAGCATACTTGACGTTTTGATGTTTCAAGGTACGCACTTGGGCCAGTTGGCTATAGGTGTCGCTGTTGAGTCGCACTTGACGGACGAGGAGGGAAAACTTGAAATCGGCCGCCACCGCTCGTCCTTGTTCCCCAACGCCCATCATGTACAAGACTGGGTTGTTCAGGTAAAACCGGAGGTTCAATTCGATTTGCGGCACAAAGCATTTGTGGATGTAAAACAGTTCGGTGAACGGTTGAAAATAATACACGCGTTTGGCACCCCCGACCAAGATATTCCAGGTGTTGAAAAATCCTTCCAGGTAGCATTTCTTGGAGTCGGTCAAATGGGTGTAATCGGCATGGGGGCCAGCTTTGTTCACATTTTTGGCGGTCAGGACGGGGGGAGGATCGATGCCGCTGCACCCAAAGGTCCCTTCGTACGGGTACCACACCCCCAACTGCAGGCTCGTATTGACGTCGCCGTCGTCGTTGTTGAGCAACCGAGACAGGAAAGCTCGGTAATGGTACGTGTCGGTTTCCTCGGTCAAAAGGGTTCCGTTGGCTTTGACGGACACTTGTTTGAACAGCGTCTGGGGGAAGTTGTTTTCTAGACTCAAGAGCTCGTCGCCGGCAATATTCGTCCCGTCGGCTTTCTTGGCCGTGTACTTCAAACGCAAAAACGTCTGGCTGAGATCCAAGAATTCGGTATTGGCAGGAACCGTGATTTCGACCGGTGTGATTGTCGTCTCGGATGTGGGAAAATACTCCACTTCTTGAGCCGCAAACACCGTGGCATCGGTTGCCGGCACCGTAAACATTTGAACCTGATCATTGAGAAGTCGAGCGGATTGACGATGTCCTCCCTCCATGGTGGTTTGTTCCAACTAGTTGAGGTGAGGGAGGAGGTCGCCTTTTTTTATACGTTTTGTTGTCTTCGTCTTTTTGTTTTGTTCCACTTCTTTCGGGAGCGGCCTACCCCCAAAGAGGTGGGTCGTAAGGGGATCGTTGTCGACGGGAGGGTTCCTTGACGAAGTTTGGTGATGGGTCTTTGTCACAGACCCGAACTTCCGCTGCTGGGTCGAGAGCGCGTCGAGACCGACAGAGGTTGGGGTCTTAGCGGGAGGCGATACATCCTTAACTCAAGATGTTGCGAACTAGTTTGAGACCGTGCTTCTTGGCTTTCTTTATAACCTCTCGGCGCTGGGGGAGTTTTCGTTTCTTGGCGACCTTCGTGACGATTTTGGAAAGTTCGTGGGGTAATCCTGGAGCGATTTGGTTCAGGAGCAAAGAAGGAAGACCTTTTCCCGTCGCTCCGTCCGGTCGGTATCGTCTTCATGTGCCCCCTAACATGTCTCCTCTTAGAGGAAGGAGACGACCTCCCAGGTCTCGGCTTTTTATAGTCTCCCCGCCGCCGCGTTCTTGAAATGAAGGGTGACGATGGTGGGGACTCGACTGGTTAACAGCGGGGCCAACGTTTCGTCGGTTTCCAAGACTTGGACGTGGATCAGATCGATGGACGTGTTGCGAAGGGGAACGTAATGGACGTGTCGAGGCTCGTAGAAAGAGGTTCCTTTGCCTTCGTAGGAAGAGGGAATCTCGCGCAAGAGATCAGTCATCTGATTCCCCACCAAGGTGCTCTGGACCACATCGGAATAAATATGCATCGAACGATGGAGACGTCCTCTCAACTTGTTGAAACTGTCGTTCAAATTCTGAAACCGCTAATTCATGTTCGACCCCAAGACGAGATAGTCTTTTCCCTGATACTTCATTCTCGTGCAGTAAACAGGAGGTCCCCTAAGCCGTCCCCGAAACCGAAAGACTAAATTCCACTGCTGGGACAAATCGGCCCGGTCGCGAGGGGTGGGGTATTCGGCAGTCACGTTATCGGTGAGCACGAAGTCGCCTTGTCAATCTTCTTTCACGAAATTTATGGTCTTGGCCAAGTCGGCATGGATCCATAATCGAGGGGAATCTCGACCTTCTAGCGCCGTGGTCGAATTTTCCACGAGCAAGGTTGTTTGTTTGCCTTCCTCTTCCCACCTAAAGGTCATATAGCGTTTCTGACCTGATCTCGTTCCAGAGCTTGAACGAAAGCGGCGATCAAAGAGACTCCGTCGTCCACCTGAGATAAGTTAACGTCTTTCAGGTAGGCTTTGGTCAGAGGCAGGATGGGATGACTCTTCATCTGAGGTTCGGGACCCCCTTGGGGAGGAGAGGGCTGAAATCCAAGCCGGAATCGGGAATTGGATACTCGTCAGAAACACGACCGAATGACTCCCTCGGAATTGAAGGGTATGGTTGAGACGGTTCTTGAAATCGCTCGGTTTGTTGTCGGGAAATTCGTTCGTTCAGGCCGTGCTCACCAAGGTGACGTATTGTTCCTCCGAGCTCATGGTCCCATCACATCCGTTTTACGAATCCAACTGTTGTATTGGTCGGGAAACCCTTTCAACTTGACGAATAAACGATCCCCTCGGCGACGAAGCACTTTCTCGATCCGTCAAATGGTCTCGTGGTCGACGTCCTCTTTCTGAAGATCTTCGTCGTAGAACGTGCCTTCTAAAGGGGTTCCATCCGTTTCGACGACCTTGTACGTGGTTTTTTGTTTTGTTTCTGGGAACCGTACAACGTGTGCCACACTTGGCCATGGTGACTTCTTCCGGTTTCATGCCGATCGAACGATGAGGCGTGGCATTGTAGACGCGGACCAAAACTTGGAGGACGTTGAGGTACTTCAACGTATTGTGGGCTGTGAAATAACGATACATGCGTCCTTTCAAGGTGCGATTCAAACGTTCGACGATTAAAGCTTTGGCATCGCCTTCGGTTAAAAAATGGCGAACTTTCTTTTGTTTGTTGTAATACTCTTTGCCTTTGTCGGTTTGGAATTGGGGAGGGATCCGTCCTTTGGTTCTTTTCACAATCCGGACAAACGCGTCGGTGACCGCTTTGCCTGTCTTGTTATTGATCGGTTCGACCCAAGCGTACTTGGAAAAGGCATCCACCACCACCAATAAAAACTTGTAACCTCGATTGTACCGATTGTACCGAGCATTTCGACCAAATCCCCCACCCATTGGTGATCGATCCCAAACACGAAGACGCGCGAGGTGGGGAAGCGACGACGCACCGGTTTGTGCAGCGTGTAGGACACGTCGCCCTGGAGAGTGTCGAGGGCTTGTTTCAAGGACACTTTTTGGGCTCGGGCAAACCGTTGGACCCCTCCTAAACCCCTCTAGGGTTCTTAGGATTCTTGTAAAGTTGGACGAGGTGGGTTTTTATCCTCCTCCTCCTTATCTTCTTTGGGGGGGAGGATTGGGTCTCGTCTTGGATCCCATGGTTTACCAAAAACACCTCAACACTAAGCCGAACAGGGAAGGCACCCAAGATCGGTACTCGCGTCGAAGCACCGAATAACCGTGGGCTTACTCTCAGTCGTCTTTATGTAGGGCCAACCACTTCACGTACACCACAAACACCCCCAATGGTAATGCGGGTCTCACACGAGGAGACGAAATAAGAACAGGGGTTCGATAGGGGGAGAGTCTGTTCACCACCACCCTCCTATCTCTTTTTCGAAGAGATGAGGGGTGTAACGATCGTACAATCGGGTACAGGCCCATCGACACATGAGCCATCGGTAAACCATGCTAGGTTGTCCACTCGACGGAGTAAAGGTACCCGAACCCATCACCCTTTTTTTATACCCTTCTTCCCACCATAAAAAATGGATTACAAAAATTTTTTTTGCCAAAAGATTTTATTACAAAAATGATTTATTTACATGCTGCACCGATAGTAGTCGAAACCTTCCCTGTTACGCCACCGTTGCATAAAATGATAACATTCGACTTGGGCACAATGATGCCGTAACGGGTCTTGGTGAAATCTGCACGAAGGGACGGTTCTCAAACGGATCATCTTACCAAATTTTTATTTTATTTATTTATTTACCGTTACAACCTACCCTCACAGATGAGGATTGATGGTGGTTGGGGGGTCGTCTACAGATTAACTAGTTTAGAGGAAGATGGTGAATTTGACTGATTTTAGCTTTGAAAGATTC
>JANVCF010055337.1:0-13188 GCA_025388745.1 Hydrozoanthus gracilis
TTCTCTGTCTCTGCTACATCTGCAATTACCGGTCGAAATCATAAGAGAATAGCAAACAGCGGTGTGTAGCCCAATCGGCGTGATTGTGGGCAAAATCGATATTTGAGACTTCCCTTAACTGTAGCCAATTGGATCCTATGTTATGTCTGCCTCACCCAATCAGATCTACCATTTGATCTAATCGTGGCAAATCCGAATCAGTATCTTAGTAATAGAATGGTATGGCAGAAAACACCAACTCTACCACAGACTTTACGATAAACTTTTCTTGTATTTTGTTATATTTTAGTTTGTCAAGGTAAAAAGGACAATTTTGAGTGAGAAGAACTATTCGTGATTATGCCAACCAAAATTCGTAAGATAACAAGCGAAATATTCTTAATTCTTTCAGAAGCTATTTTAGTAGCTAGGTAAACATACATGCTGTTCTCATCAGGGAGTTCACGAGTATTTACACAAATAAACTGGTGTTTTCTATACATGCTTACACTTCTGTTATGAAAACAATTTCAAATATTTCTAACAACTTTTGCATTCGGCATATGAATCTCTTAAGATTCAAATCCAATTTGCATTGACTTTGGCTAGTTTCCTAATATAATTCCCAAATCATTTAGTCCTTAGTTTAAGACTGTTTTTATATAAGTTCTGTAATTTCAAAATTGATTTCGAAAGTAAGGCATTAACAAAACCTATTAAAATGTAACAAAAAATATTTTTCCATCATTAATCAAACATTGTGCTAAATGGTTTTAGTTCCGCCGTTATATTCAAAGCACTTCGAAAACAACAAGCGACGCAGTTGAACTTAGAATAAAAAAGAAAAAGTCGCGAAACAAATACACGTTTTTTTTTAGAAATCAGCTGTCTAAGCATTGACCAAAGGCGAAATTTACATTTAAGAACAAGTTGGGGCTCGGGCTTGTAGTTTTTTTTGTAAACTTTATTCGATTTTTAACTTAACAGGGTAAGAAAAAAGGACATAACGACCGCAAAATCGTCTCGGCAAATCCATTAACAAATCAGCGTGGATGAATTGACCGAAATTAATACGTCGGCAAAGCAGTTCGTTTTCCAATATACGTACGGCAATGCTTTATGCCTAGCTTATTATTCAATTCAAACCACACACAGAAATAAGAACGATTCAAGAACAACTTGAGGCTCAAATCGCCAGTAAATCAAGAAAAATGAGCCTTGGCCAAAAGAAGGGTTCTCGTTGAATGAGTATAACTAGTAATGAAGTGCACTACTTTATCGTTGTAAAGTGTTAGAAAATTTGATAACTTTTACAGCAACCTAGAGTTTAATCGGCTTTGACTTTATTCAAATCAAAAGCAAAGTTTTTTTTATAAAGAATTGTTTTTTTTTTTTAAATAAAAAAAAGATTTTGCGGTGTTCATTTCCTGTCGGTTAGTACTTCCAGTGGAACTATAATTTTTTTTGAGAAATGCATTGTATAGTTTTGTTTCCTGCTTTATATATTCCTCATACTGTGATTTACTGCTTCCTCGCTTTCAAAAGTTAAAACAGGATTTGAGTGGTTGAAACAACTCTTTTTACCTTTTTGGTAATTTTTTTAAAAATTAAACCAACTAGTCTCCTTGGCGAGAAATGATTGGTAATTTTGTTGAATAGTGAAGTTGAGGCATACAAAGCTGTCGTATTAAATTTCGGGTGTTTTAAATAGTATTTACGTAAAACACAAAAAGCACCCACAGTCGCCTCGAAAGTAAAAAAAACTCTGCCGCTAGATCTGAAATGAATAGAACGCACAATCCAAGAGGGGACTTTTGATTTATTCCTGTGACAGCTAATATCCGGGATTAGCTCATTCAAACGAACTTATATTGCTAAGAAACTGATTAAAAAGAAGTTTTTAGGTTATTCCTGGTGTGTCCTTTCAAAATTTCAAAGTTTGGTGTGATGAAAAGTACATCTCAGTTTTTATCTATCAAAAAACACATGCACCTTCCAATTGCAAAAGTTGCAGAGGCGGAAATTTATAATTTAGCAGTATGTTGTTGATAAACCGATATCCGATTAAAGAAATATTGTTCTTGTTATTCAAATGGAGTTTACCTACCTATCAAATTGGTTCTTCACAGCACCTTAATCTAATAATAAAAAGCACAAATGATAAACCATGCAAATTGCAATTACGATATAATATATTCGTGTTCAAAGCTTACTGTTGACTAGCAGTGCGAACTGGAAGTGACAAAAGCTTTGTCGTTCGAAAGGTCAAAGAGCTGTTCCGCAGTTTTAGCTTGACAAATCTTCTTTTAAAGTCAGGAAAAAGAGCTGTTTTGCCTACTCAACCTTGCATACCTTAAAACTTAAACTTCAAACGGAAAATCAACAAGCCTGCTCGCGTTATCAATCTCTTTGAGGTAAGTGTTCGGGCGATGCCCTCGTCGAAGCCATGCAGTGACCCTTTGAGATCTAGGCCGCCAAAATATCCAATTAAATATATATTTAACCAGACATTTATATCAAACGGGGATCATAGAAGCTTTTAAGTCTTGCTTTTACTTTTCCCAAGGGTTACAAGGCTTAACCAGATGGGTTTAAGTTTTAGATAAGCTGATATTTGAAGCAAAAGTACAGTTTGATTATTGAAAACGATGTTTATTATGTTAAACTGATTTTCGCATCGATCTTTGGAACTGTGTATATTGTAAAAAAGTGTATACTGTAAAGCATTGCCTTAGGGATGCACCTAAATGAAAGATCACTTAACCAACTGTGTCAACACCTCCATAACAACTAATACTCTAAGTCCATAAGACACATTTAAAAGGGCCTTAAGCTAAAGATTTCCTCGATAGTAAACAAATTAATAAAAAAAATACGAGGGCACGCGCATTCAAACGAGCGTCCACTGCTCCCGGCCCGGCTTTACAATAGAGAAGAAAGAGATGAAAAGTAAAAAAAACAAACAAACACACATCTAAAAACTGAAGAGGGTCGCAGTAGCCGAATATCAATTAAAAAATAACAAGAACGACACAACTTTGAATAAATGGAATGAAACTGATTACTTAAAACCAAAACTTATCAACTTATCAAGTAATCGGATCTTAAAATGTTGATTAATTGTAAAATGCAAAAAAAAAAAATCTCTGTCGGCTTTTTTGATCAAAGTATGTTTTGCTAAATTTTCTGTCGGACGCTTTTAATTTCATCGAGGGAGGAGTTGATTGTAGGTAGACAAAAATAAAGTTTTAAAAAGCTAGTATGCTCTTTTTTATAAGAACGTCGAGTTCCTCGACCGAGGCTGAACGTTCTTAAAGTGCATATGAAGGAAAAAAACATTATAACTTCTGTGAATAGACCTTCCTTAATGAGAAATAGTGGTAGAAAGATTTTGTCAAAATCCTTTATCGTTCTTGAGATATTAACAGTTAAGTTTCTCAGTTGATGACGTCATGTAGGCTTCCAACAAATTTGCATTTTGTTTGAATCTGTTGCCAATCCACAACCTTTGGATAAAATTTAGTCAAACCTGCATCAATGATCTATCTACCTCGATATACATCAGCAGCCCAAGGTTGGCTTGAAAACATCCAAAAGTTATGGATCAGCAGCAGATTTAAATAAAATGCAAATTTGTCGGGAGCATACAGACGTCATCAGTTGAGAACTTTAAATGTTAATATCTAAAGAATCATAAAAGGTTTTGTCAAACTTTTTTCACCGCTATTACTCATTAAGCAAGGTCTATCCACTGAAGTAACAACATTTTTCCCTTCATAGGCACTTTAAACACTTTCGGGGTATCAGCCTCAAGTGTTCTTATATATGTTCTTAAAACATCTTTACTGATTTTAGACGAGATAAATAACACATGCTCTGTAAAGTGGTACACTTGTATGTATCTATAAGAACTGCGATTTGATAAATGAAAAAAACATGTGATCGATGTAAAGTTGTTTTCTGCGAACTTTAGTCATGAAGTCCACCGAAAAGCAAAATGTTCTAATAATACTGCATGAATTATTTGCAGTAGTTTGTCATCATGATCATAAATAAATGTTCTTCAGCCTCAGCATGTTCCTAAATTTTTGGCGGTTTTTAGCCTCCTCTCAGAAACACCTGAAACAAAGAGTGTGAACACTAACGGTTTGTTCAACCTACAACAAAGCAACTTTGTACATTCTTTGTATTTACCTTTTGAAGTTTGCTGGCTTTCATAGCCAGTCCGTATATTAACTATAGTACTATGGATCAGGCTATCTAAACCTTAAAGTTTTGACAATTACTTATCATAAACATCCGCACTACCGCCAGAAATATCATATTTAAAGTTGACTTTCAAACTAACACGTTTATTCTTGAACACTGCTACTGAAGAAGCCGTGACTACACGGTGTAACATTGCATGCAACGTTGCGCGCAACTGAAACCCTTCGTGTGGCCACACGTAAAACCGTTGCATGCAATGTTGCAGGGGTAGAATTGGTTCCTACTTCACGCAACGTTGTACGGCTACATGATGAAATTCTCCCGTTGGCGCAACGTTGCAGGCAACGCAAAGACGCAACTCAAAAGCCTCCAAATTTAGTTTTCCGGGGTTTTTTTGTGTGTGAAAACAATACCACCGGGAATGTCAAGTACAAACGTTTAGAGTTTAACAAGTTGAAAGAGATTATTCACCGACGATTAAGATACTTTGTAATTTGTTCAGATGTCTCATAAAGTGCGTCGTTGAAAAAGCCGATTTTTTCTACTGCTTTCTGCTAGTCTTCTTCAGGCGGTCAACACGAGACAGGTCCATTCAAATACCGCGCCATTTCATAACTCGCCAACCCGAAGCCTTTTTAAGCGAACGAGATCACATAAATCACACAGAAAGCCTGTGTTCCAAAATGTAATGATAACCATCTTTATGTTATGTTAATTTACGCAAATTTACGTAAAAGTTAAAATTATACACAATTTATAAAATTACATAAATCAACTTAACTTAAAGACGAATATCTCAATATTTTGGATTACACTATTAGAAAATTAGAACTCCAAACAGTTGATTATATTGCAGCGATTTTAAGCACCAGGCTTTTGTAGGTTATCCTTCTTTTTTGATTCACGGTAGAAAAAAAAAAATGGCAAACTTTTATATATGTTGTTCCTTTTAATTTTGCATCCAATGTTAGGGATTTCCTTTAAATCAATGAACCAACAAACAAATTCTTAGTAGTATCCTTGACGTGGGCGGAAAAACAAAATATACTTATATATAGCTTATCGCCGGAGTGACTTCAAACCAGTTTCAAATCAGAAATTTTCTCTAAATGATATTCTTGTATCCTTCTATTTGGTCGAAACACTGTTTGGTGTTTGAAAAGCCGTCAATTTATTGTTAATCGGACACGTAACGAATGTTCGAGAACTATATATCATCTGTTAAAGGCACAAAAGATAACTGGCTTTTTACAGATTAAGAATACGTGTACAAAAGGTACGTTCGAGTATTTGACAACGATCTAGGAGGTACACTTTCCTATCGATCTAAAACAGGTATGAAAGATAAATAACTACTTTTGTTTTTGTTGTTGCTGTTATGTAAAAGGTTACTTCGAGGACTTCACATAATTCCTTAACATTTTGAACATTTGTTATTTGAATTTTTAGCTCAAACACTTTCCTCTATCCATTCAAAGAAGGCGCGTAAATTTTACCCACATGTGTTTATAAAAAAAGTTTGAAACGTTTGCTGCTGTGCTCTTTTTGTAGCGTTGGTCTTGAGTTGCTTTCAAACATTGTCTTTGCTACCGGAAATGTGGCCGTTCGAAACGTTCCAAGGGTGGAAGCGTTGATGTCAGTTCCACGTGAAAACCAACCCTAGTCTTCCAAATTTTCCTTGTTTCGTGTACATGCATGCATAAAACGTAAAAATCGGTTAACGAAAAAAAGAGATTACTGTGTCTGTAGTTACTTCAAAACCGAAAGACAAAAAAAAATGACACTGTCACAAATAACAGTTTAAAAAAGAACTCCAGATATATTTACAAATTTTTTGTAATTGTTTTTGACAAAAACAGTTTTGTGTCAAGGCTCGCATTTTTCGGCCCATTTCTTTGCAAGACTGAAGATGGGAACTCTAACAGCACTGTTAGAAGTCTATATTTTCGTTGTTTTATCAACTTTGAGATTCACATTTTTGAAAAGCGGTTTTGTTGATCTCTCCAGAGCCGACTGAAAATTCTAATTTAAAACCTTTCACAGCTTCCACTGGCAAGAGGAACTGAAAAAAGTGTGTTCTGTTATATACACAATGTTCGAGGCTGTAATATATATGGCAACAGGATTATCAAACGTAGCTCAACAATGTCTTTTGATAATTTGCGGCATTTTTTCATACAAATTAACTTAATTAAGACAATAACTATTTATAAGAAAGTGGAAGAAGTTCGAAAAATTGTCGTGAGCCTAATCTTTCGCGAGTGACTCTTTGGAAGGCAGCAATTTTTTGTCCCCATATGCATTATACAAGTTGGCATCATCTAACACCTATAGCTACAGCGAAATCGAAACATTTGCTTAGCAGAAACATAACAGGTATTCGTTCGTCTTTCACTGATCTTTGATTAATTTTTTTCTGTTCTTTGATTTTTGCTTTCTCTTTCGTTAAAACTTTTCTTCTCCGACGCCATAACTATTTTTGGCGGGAGGCCATGGATGCGCATGCGCAGTTCCTTTATCTACGTCAAAGCAAACCTGTCGTCCTTCATGATCAGCGGCAAGGTTGACTAAACAAAAGCAGAACTTAAAAAATTCAAAAAAGCAGTCGCGTTTTGTTCAAATCAAAACATTTTTTTGGAAAATGAAACGGAAAAGGAGCGAGTGCGATAGCAGACTGCTGGAAAATGTGAAGTCGTGTTTAACGGCTTTAAATTTGCAAATCAGAGAAAGCCGTCATGGCGCTCTCCTTGACGATTGACAAAAAGGCTGAGACGGTTATTTTATAAGCAATAATTGTTCTTGGAAGTAATTATATCGTATGAACTGATTAAAAAGGAATTATAGCTAGATTCGAAACTTATCTTCGCGGTACTATCTAGTTTAATTGCTGCAATCGAAAATTCGTTTACACGGCAAGTCGGCATTTGGGCCTCAGCCGAAAAAAACATGGAAATGATGCATCTGATAAACAACACAATTGCATACAAGGCGTTAGCAGAATCGTACCAGGTGTACTCAAAAAGAATCAACAACGCTGAACTGTGAATTGATATTTATAAGTAATAGTTATCAGTAACATTGTCGGTTTATCAAATTTTAACGGGACCAAGCAATGGTTTTCATAGTTGAACACATTTCTAAAAGTGCTCAACCGGTTGTTCAGCGTTTTGTTTCCAACTAAGTAAGTACTGTTTGAGGATATTTGGCAAGGACAAAGAAAACATTCTATCATATAATTTTTTCCGTAATTACTTACGAATAGATCAAACAAGCAATTTGTGCCCTTCTCTGCAAATCGGCTTCTTTACAAGCTTTTTTGTTGTTTTTTTCCAATGGAGGGGTTAATTTAAATAAACTTATTCTGATTCATTTGACATTTGGCAATGACATAGAAAAAATCTCTGTGTTAATGGCTCTAAACTTATTTTTCCTAACTATATATACTATCAAGTTTGATAATAAAAATCGATGACTCTATTTAGAGATGACTTAGTCTGACACCCGTGCATGCCCGAGAAATTACTTTCTAAAAATAATTGGACATTGATATAGACGAAGCCTTATCCGCTGTATGCTACAGAAGACCAACTTTTTATATTTCTTTGTACTTAAGTAGATTCTACAAGGAAACATTCTTATAAAAAAATGCTTTATTATATTTTTGTTTCCAAATTTTTTGAAAGTTATCTAGGCGGACCTTCCTAACTCCGTTTAGCTTATCTTAAATCTACTAATTGCTTTCTTCTTAAATCTTGTGCATATAAGATACAGTAATGCTTCTCGAAAATTACAGCACTGTGGTTTATACTGTTTTCTTTATTTTCAATACCAGTGCTTAAACTTATAATGACATGCAACCATATTCCAAAATTTTATCATAAATTATAACTTATCCAATAAGCGTTTCTTCTGCTGTACCCCGAGCAGCGGTGGCATATTGACAGCGCCCAATCTTCTCAGCTATCGCTAGAGATGACAATGTGTAATTTCATGCTCAGCAAGCCGAAAAAACAATTACTGCAATAATTTCAAATTTGTTATAACTTCCCAATCTCAAGAATGACTCACACTCACAGGCTTTAGGTAAACAAACCTTTAATTAAGATCCATTAAGATATCGTATCAACATCTGGTAAGTTTCGTTTCTAATTATCAGGACAAAACATTATTTTTCAGCCAATTGCTTATAAATTTTTCAATCGTCATCAGATTGCTGTATTTTCGTCGGAAAGTCAGGCGGGGAGTTAGTTTCTTCAATCGTAAGTAGCGTTTTCCTTTTTTTATTCTTATTTGAAGTCATTTTCTAGCAAAAAATGAAAAAAACCTTTTGCGATACGATGACACGCCTGTTTGAAAGAAAAATGATTTTTCTTCGAAGCTAGTCCTCTGGAATTCAGTATGCGGACGACTCGGTGTGATTGCTTTATCGAAGAAAAGTAATAAGTAACGGGGTTTTTTTAAGGAAAAAAAACAAGAAGAAACAACAAGCGGTACTAGTGTCTAAGGGTTATCAAATATACAACTAACTGCAGCCAAGTGCCATTCGTAACAAAAAAAAATTAAGTGACGAAAGCAAACGAATTTGCTAATTGTTGTACTAGGCCCAGTTCTTCAAAGACCGACTACCACTAAACCGGGGTTAAATTTCTAACCTGTAGACTTTCTTGTTTTCCATCTAACAGAGAGACTCAACCGAGCTGTAATTTTAGAATCGGATAAGTTTCTCGCATGGAAGTGTATAAGAATAGTGTTCTATAAAAACCGTAGAAACTGTAATTGTTGCTTTAACTCGGGGTTAAATTTAACCAGCCTTTGAACAACTCAGGCCTGGTGGATAGATTGAGCTGCGTTATAACTCACGATTTACGATGGAATTCGAGAAAAATACAGTAGGTAAGAATAGCGTGGACTCAGTTTCTGAAGTGTTGGGATTCATGTTAAGCATAAACTAAACGACCAACGAATCATAAAAAACTTTTAAATTGAATCAAGAAAAAAAATACACATTTAAATAACTCAAGAACGACAAGAATTATGAACATCTGCTATCAAATATCACATCTTTTCGAAAATAAATAAATGTATTTATATGTCCTATATGCTAAAAAAACTCATGTTTATAACATCGAACCGACCTTAGACTTTTAAAGCCGGCCCTGAAACTTTTGTTTGTAAGTATAACTCTATATCAGTGCTTGAAAGTTGGTTTGTTTAGAATTCTCCAAAAACTTCGAAACAGCAAAACTATCAATTAATCAGTGCAGGACTCTACAGGGAGCAGAGTTGGTTAAGATAAATGTTTGTTAAGGTTTGTGCCCCGCTAGGAAACTAAACTGAAAGTCTATTAAGACTTTGACATTTGCCTGTTTACGTTAAACCGTCAAAGTTTTAATTTTGCTTTTCAATTCAAAGCATCGCTAGATTGGAACGGCCTGTAAAATTTAATTTTTATTTATTGAACGATGAACGAAAAAAAAAATTCACGTAATCACTAAATGCATGGTAATAGCCTTATTAATCTTGCAAGTCAACCAAATTTCTTCCCAATTTTTATTGGCTTTGATTTCTTGGAATAGTGTTGAACGAAAATAGTCTGTAAAATAATTTTCTTACTAGCTGCCTAGCTCGGTGGTCATCGAGGAAGGATCAGGCAACTGCATGAATGTTGAAAAAAAGTTATTAACCAGTAGGGTGCCTAATTTATGTGCACATTTTTTGACTGGTTTCATCCAAAAAGCAACTTAGGAAAAGCTACAAGTTGATTCGTGAAACTATTATCGTTTGCAAAAGCAACGTAATTCTGTCTTAGCCTGAGCATAAGAAAGAATCGATTATTCGTTGAAGCTTTTGATGAACGTTTTCAGGGGCCAACGCCTGCGCAGATGTTAAGTTGGTATACCCTTGAATAACGACAACAGTGGATTTATTCTCACTTCGGTTTAGAAACTTAATTTATTTCACAGATATTGCAGTCAAATTATACGTGCATGCCGCCTGTGACAACCATAAAAGACAAAAGTTGAAATAGATTGCCTTTTATTATATAGAGGAAAATGCAACTTTAGAATACTTGGATGTTACTTTTGGATTATTCTGCACTAGTGTAAAGTACCTTCTTTTCAATGGGATGTTTTCTTACTACGGAAGCGAAACAAGTCTGGACAGTTATAAAAGAAAGAAATGTCGACTTTCTCGTACCTAAGTCTACTAAAATAGTACAAAACGATCGTAAGACTAAATTCTTGTTTAAAGAATTAGCGATGTAAAACAAAACAAAACAAAACAAAATGCTACACATTATAGATTAAAAAATGATATAAAGTTTTTGTTTTTTACAATCAGTATAACTTGGCCATGAAATATTTCCAACATCTTCCCGAAGTTGAAATCCAAGTTGTCATAATTTATTATATCCAAGTTATACAAGCATTTAATTCTTTCTTCCCCTGTTCCATTCCTGAGTTTGCTATCTTTAACACTGTCCTTTCCTATTTGCTACGTACTAATCCGCCTATTTTGCTCCCTACGAGAATAACCTTTCTTTATCTGAATTCTTTCCTGACAAATATTAATGACCGAGGAGTGCAGTAGTCGTTAACTCGCAAGCTTTAGAAACTTTGGCTTCTACGAACATTAATGAAACAACTGATTCGCACAAACACGTTCTTTTCCTCTCATTCTTTTTCTTTTTCCTCTCAAAGGGTATTTTTTTCTTTTTCCTTATGTATTATGTCTTAAATCAGATTGTGTTCATTTGTTGTAAAGGTTGCAAGACAAAACAAAACAAAAACATTTGAATCTAAATCTAATTTTGCGTTCAATACAAATGCACAACCTAAACTACACGTTTTCATTGTAAGATTTACCACCAAACTTTGCCAAAGATTGTCCTTCTTAATTTTACGGTGATCTGAGCCTCAACTGATTGCCTTTTAAATTGCTGTTATTTTTAAGTTGGTTTAAATTGAATTAAAGTTAAGCTTACTTAAGGTAAAAGCACCGGCAAATTTCGATATCCTCCAATTCAAACCAAACTCTGCTAAAAAATAAACACTTGGTAGTTATTTACATAAATGCCTTTTTGTTTCTCAGTATCTTTTAAGCATAAGCGTAAAATTAACTTCAAAAAGTATGAGTTTTCGCGCGAATTTACCTTTGGCCGCGAGAGAAGTCAAGGGCGTTTGCTGACACTTATGAAATGAGCCTGCTCTTTGCCAGCGGTTAGCCGTTGAACATAAATATTCCAACTATTGTAATATTGTGTTGTAACACACGCACATGGTAAGGAGTTAGTCTCGGGGCATGCAATACACGCAGAGATATAGCGTGATAACTTGAGGGAATGGCGATGGTTAAAGAGGAGATCTGCGAGGCCATTACTGTAAAGATTGAGGCATTTAAGGAAAAAACAACATTTTTTTAAACAAAACATGTTTCGGTCATGTCTCTGGCCTTCTTCAGTTTTAACTGGAACTAAAATTTACTGTTTTTTTTCTGTTTATAAAGAACTAGTAGTGTCAATTGGTAAAGGCAAGTACAATTATATCATCAATTCTTGAAATTCCTGAAAAAAGATTGAAGCACAGTAAAGAGGCCGAGCCTCAGCTTGTTCTTATATTTGTGTATATTTTCTCAAATTTAAAGCCACCCAAGCCCCGCTGTTCTTACGAGAATTATGCGTGTATTTGATTTGTTCCGACTCCCTTTTGTAGCATGTTCGCTGCTCATTTCATACTAGTCGAGGCAAATGCAATTAACACAAAGAAGTCAGACTTCTTGGCTAACTCGTTAAAGATAATAATGCTACACATCTGCCGGGCAAAACATCTTGTCACAATCATGATCAGTTCCTGGAGCGTTTGTCTTGACTTAAAAAATAATTGGGACAGATTTATCACGAAATTGTACATTCCTGCGTTTGTTTTCAAGTATGACTTTAAACAGTTAAAAAGTCTTTGAAAAATTACTTGATCCTAGTCAAATTTATTTAAAAAGATTCTCCTGATGTAGATTTAGATTGGTTTTAAAGAGGAAAATACTCGTGGCTGATTTTGTGTATTTTTCCGGCAAAGACCGTGTCCAGGAGGAACAAAATATATATTTTTAGGGTCCGAAACATTTATAAATGATCGAATGTTTCAGAAAAATTCCCTCTGGAAGTTGAAAATTGTCAAAATGATACTAAATTGGCTTGCGCTTACTTTAATTTTCGAAAGAAAACCGTCCTGCCAAGATAAAAAAGAAAAAGAACTACATACAAACATTTCGTCCCAATCAACAAATGGCGGGATATACCCAAACAAAACAAAAACAACGAAAAACCACATTATCAAGGCAAGGTGAAATCTTAGAAAGAGTTCCCAAAACAAGCTTGAGATAAAATCTCAAGCAACTGAAAAAAGCCAAATAAATGCCACCAAAACGCTTGAAGTTGTAGGAAACTTTCAAAATTATTTCATATCATAAAACAACAAAGACAAAACGCACGTTCTCATTGACCAATGGTGTGTTTGGATACGAATACATCAACTAAATAACAGTTTTGATGTTATTCTACAAAAACAGTAGCACAATTATTCCGTGTTTGAATAGCTCGATACAAGCACTCGAGGGTTTTGGAGAATTCTCGGACGTTTCTTCCATTTTTGGTTTGAAATCTCCCATTTTTCGCATTGACAGATATCAGGAACAACCGAGTTCATCTGTTAATAAGATGAAGCAAAAGTCAATAATTCACTAAATAAAAAGGAAGAGTTCAAATGGTCACAGACGAAGAAGAAGAAAATAGTGTTTGCGTCATTAATAAGTCATGTAACAACTTATCTTTTCAGAGGAAGTTTTGTATTGAAAACACAGTCTGTGCAAAGTCGTGTTTTTACTTCAATTTCAAACAAGTAAAAAAAAAGAAGTTCCCTTTCTTTGGACAAATTTTCACACGTTTTTTATTTTTTAAAAAAAAATTTCTTAAATTTTAGATAGCCGATTTTCTTGTCTTTTTTT
>JANVCF010055448.1:0-13183 GCA_025388745.1 Hydrozoanthus gracilis
TTTATGAAACGTCCCCATTTGTAGTTCACAAACACTGGCGCTGTCCCCTGATGTCCTTAGTGTAAGAGTGTGCTTGTTAATAGAAAATAGTTCTTCGAAGGATAAGAACAATAGAGAGAAAAATTGAGAGCGTGTTTTTAAAATTTATGAAACGTCCCCATTTGCAGTTCACAAACACTGGCGCTGTCCCCTGATATCCTTAGTGTAAGAGTGTGCTTGTTAATAGAAAATAGTTCTTCAAAGGATAAGAACGATAGAGAGAAAAATTGAGAGTGTGCTTAATTTATGAAACGTCCCCATTTGCAGTTCACAAACACTAGCGCTGTCCCCTGACAAGACATGACTAAGTTATACTAGCTTTCCGGTCGATTTCGATAAGAGGGGCAAGGCTACCCCAACTGTCGAAGTGAGACAATTTTAGTATGTGAAGACAAATAACAGGAAAAGGGTCTCGTGGAACTACTAGGAGTCGAGTAATTCAAAGAGCGAATCCAACTACACAAATAAAAAATATACGGTGAAAGCCTCGAACCATGCTTCATTATATCAGGTGATTAACGCCTGTTTACCTTGGACTAACAACAGAAATTATCGTACTGTGTGGGCACCGGTGATAACAGGGGTCACAGCCCTATGAAAGATAGGCTGTTAACTCCCAATTTTCTCACAGCGCTCCCAAAAATTTTCCTCTGTTTCCAAACTATAGATGTGACCCTACTTATTGCATACTGTCTCCCACACTTTTGAGAGGAACTCCCACAGAATTGTAATTTCCGAGCCTTCGAAAAAGTTAATAGGTCTGCCCCCCCCCTCCTCCTCGTGGTGATTAGCGGTAGACTGAGCTGGCATAGTTATCATTGATTAGTGATGCTTATCAAATAGTTGAAAAAAGGAGTTCGTTCTAGCAAAAACAATCTAATCTACTAGTTGGTGTGTTAACAAGACATGACTAAGTTATACTAACATTCCGGTCGATTTTGATAAGAGGGGCAAGGTTACCCCAAGTCTCCGACCAACTGTCGAAGTGAGACAATTTTAGTATGTAAATGAACTAAGAATGCCAAGCATAACTGGTTGCTGTCAAAGTTAGTGGCTTAACAGTCTATTTTGCTGCATGAAACAAGTGCCAGTTATAATTTTTTTAAAAACAGAAAAAAAGAGTAAAAAGAATATAAGATGTAATCTCGTTTAACAATAACCTTGTTCGATCCTTTACCGACACTGACACCTTCAAGCGAGCTGTGCTTTACATGGTGATTATAAGGGGATATTAAAGCAGTTGAATTAAAAGTGTTTAGCTGAGAGAACACAATAAGCTCTAGGCAGTACAATCTATAAAAAGTTTTAAATTTGCCATTGTTAATTAAATAAATATACGCTAAAAGCCTCATATATCAGATGATTAACGCCTGTTTACCCTGGATTATCGTATTGTGTTGGCACCAGTGATAAGCTTAGCCATGGATGTATTTAAGGCATTTTGATTAATGCTGATAAGATTTAAGTCCTCCAGGCTACGGTGAACACAAGCAATAGGTTACAACACATTTATTTACTACAGCATCTGATTTGTTACAATCGAACTTTTGAAAACATAATGCAGTTTTAAGCTTTCACATGTACTTACAAAACACGTGATTGCTTTAACTAGCCGGATAATTAAAAAACAAATGCCATGATAGTAAAGCCGCGAGTATCAGTTTATCAGTGCCTTTCAGCCTCTGCCTTTCAGTTGTCTTTACTTAATTAAAAATGACAACTGCAAAATATCCCAAGCTGTAACATAAAGCAAACTAAAATGGTTGAGCGGAGATCAAGATGATAAGAACCCCAGGTGAAAAAATTAAAGTACATGTGACTTTGAAATTACTGTTGCGATAGTACACTAGACTAACAGCCTGTAATAAAAAAAGCAAAATCTTTGGAAAAAGAAAATGATTTACACGTCAATAAGAAATTAAAAAATGTTGACTATTTGGAGAGAGATGTCGCAAATTCTGTAGCCTTCGTTGGAAGTCGAATTGCCGCTAAAATTAAACTGTTCACTGCTGACAGATGATAAATCACCTTTGGCTCGCTAATTATCCTGGAGCTACGCCATATTTGGCCAGTATCAAGTTTCTTTCTTCCCTTCTATAAAACAATCTGCACAACTTGCCCTACTCGACTCTCTGTTAAGATAGTCCCAAGTCGGTTGTTTTTGCAGTGTTTTTGTTTAAATCTAATACCTATTTGTTTGCAGTTGCAACTTCTCCAGCCAGGCAAATTGGCCCAGTGATTTTACTTTATAAGTTTAAAAATTCCTTTTGATTTGCCACTTTAATTAAGAACAAAAAACAACCGATTTGTGAATTGTCACTGAGACTTTCTGCAGTTTTCTTCCTATATATTTCCTATGGAAAGACAAAAACGAAACAGAAAGAAAATATCGCAAAACGACTTGGCAGTAGCTTCGTTTAAGAACAAAAAGGACCAGCAAGGATTTGAAGTTAGGAACCTACCAGAAAAAGGTAATATAAAAAATATGATGTTATTTTCTGCTTTGAAATTCGAAAATGATACTATATTTTTTTACAGGACGTGCTGTTTTTACAACGAAATCATTTTCAAGAGGAGACTTTCTATTGCTATATTCAGGAGAGCTTCTTTCTCAGGAAGAAGCAGAATTAAGAGAGAACGATGATCAGCCTGGAATGGGTTATAGGTACTTCTTTAAGTACAAAGGAACAACGCTATGGTAAGTTGTGTCGCAAGTGTCAATACCTTATAGTTATCTAATCGTGTACTATACCATGTCAGACGTATCAACGTAACGGTAATACGTTCGTGATTTCACCAATGGGTATTTCAATTTTTTTGGTGTATTAAATTGATAGATTTGACAACTCTTTTTTGGGAAAATTCGCATGTTTACTCCGCAGCCTGATGAGGTAGAACCCCACCCTCTCAGTGACCACTCCCTCTTCATGGAAATGAGTGTCCCAATTGCGTTGAATATAGTTTGGTTGTAATAGATTCTTTCTTAGTTAGCTGTATTTCATGTTTTGTTAGTAGATTAGTTTTTTTTATTCAATTTATATAACGTTTCGAAGTGTGGATGCAACAGCTGAGCCTCCGCGCTCGTCGACACTCTACCTCGGAAGACTGGTAAACCACGGAGAGGCGAAGGAAAGAAATTCAAAAGTGAAAGTAGTTGACGATGAAGTCACACCGATTCTTGGCTTGTTTGCAACAAAAGACATAACACCCGGCGAAGAAGTTTTATACGACTATGGGGTTAAAAACTTGCCATGGAAGAAGGACAAGGTACCATTTTCTCCTTATTAGTTAAGTTTTGTCTCGTGCACAACTCTCCCGCGCCGCACCGCTGGTTCGCAACAACGCGGTATCGCATTGAGGTGGATGTGACGCTTAAGCCTCAGCAAACGATTTGAAAGGCGTTCTGAGATAATCAGACTTTAGAACGCTTAACAATGTATCAACAACGATATTATTAATCTGACAAATATTAATTTGCGTTTTTTATTGCATTGTGGCTTGTGCATTGTTGTTATGGCCTAAGTTAGGGTTTCTTTTCTTTTCCTCAGGTGCCAAAAACTACCAAGTGCGGCCTGCATCAAGGCAATGACGAAGGTAACGTATGGCACTATTTTTAACGCACGAACATTAATTTAGGATAAGAAGCTGTTGTGTTTTCTATAACTTTTTCCTGGATTTTAGAAATTAGAGTAATCGCAAGCCTCCAATGACCTCATGGTTTTTAACTTGGTAAGAAATTGGAACGTCTTCATTTTTGAAAATTAAAAACATCTTGTTTAGAACTTTATTCAGTTGCGTATATATAGTGTGCATGCATGTGAAGACTTAACTTAGTCTTAAGTAGATTTATCTCGCTATCGACGGAGTGTGTTCAGCTCTATAAAGTTAAATGGGCTGTTGGCTGTCTGTCGGAGCTGTTGGGTGAACTGTCGGCCGACAGTCGGTTTAGGTGAGTTATTTTTCACAATTACTGATCTTGTTGCCTGGATTTCTCTTTCTCTGTTCTTTATGATTTTGTCATATATTCACCTTAACGGTAGTACTTTGTAAATTGTTGTATATATTTTCGGTGTACACATTCATGAAAGAATGTATTATGGACATACCGTATTAAGAGTCCCACTTTAAAGCTCCCCCCCGTTTTAACTAAGCCCATTCTATTTGCCAACAAATATTTTATTCCTGACATAAGCTTTCATTCTGTTCCATTCTAACTGCTCAGTCGTATAAGTCTGTTACATTGATGTTGTTTAGACAAATTTCCTGTTTATTGTGATGCAATAAATGTATTGTAAATGTAACTCAAAAATATGTAATGCATGGTTGGTTAGCTTTAATTTGATTAATATTATCTTTTCGCTCCACCTATAAGCCCCTCATAAGACATAAGCCCATTCAAATTATGATTTATAAGCCCAAGACTTTAAACTAAGTGAGATTTTGTGCGCGGTATTTCCATATTTGTTCAAATGTAAAAATAATCCTTGTAACCTTAGCTTGTAATATTAAATTTATAAAAATTATGTTAGTACTGGTCTGTAAATATATCCTCATTCTGATGAAGCCTTCCACAAGTGAAGTCGAAACGTTAATGTGTATTTTAAATTTTATCGCGTGAAAACCGTAAAACTTTTTAGAGATTTTATCTTTTTTAACATGTAAATATATCCATTGGCCAAGCAATAAAATTTGAATGTTTCTTTTTTTGATCAGTTTCTATGGAAAAGGTTGCTAGAAAGAAGAACCACAAACGAAAGCCTCAATTTAAGGACATTTCTGACAATGCACAAGGTAAAACATTATTTAAGTGTGATGATGACTTAAAGTTAGATAATAATTTTATTCTTTGCAGTAAACTATGCTGCAAGAATAATTGTTTTTGCAGTTTACTACGAAACCTATTTAATTATTGCAGTAATATTACTGCTGCTGCATTGGATCCTCTGCAGCTGTAGTAAATTATAATTATTGGACCCAGAATGTTAACAGCCTTAAAACTGTAGCTGTTATACATTTTAGTTTGTGTTTAAATACAGCCCTAGAAAACAATGATACATTTATTTCTTGTTCATTGGTACATGAAGAGGACTCTGACTTAGCAAAGCCTGTGTACTTTTGGAAGAATTGTTTAGAAAAAAGTAAAAATTAGTTTTACCAGGTTTAACATTTTTGAAATAACAATTTGTATGTTAGCTAACTATTCAAAAAGTTTGTTTACTCCATAATTAACATTTTGTGTACTAAAAAAAACAAGCCAAAACTGAAGATCTGGCTTGCTAGAAAAATTTAACAAAAGTACAGAATAACTTAATTTTTTTACTACCAATACCTCTATGTTGTCATGTGCAAAGTTTAAGTTACACAAACATACATGACAATATAGAAATATTGGTATTTATAAGCAGTTTACAGCACTGTAAAGTGTCGTAAATAATAATAAAGTTGGTTGACAAGCACATCAGAACAGCAGCTGTGTTTTTAAATCACATGTTTGTATAATGGTGCTTGATTTTAATACAGATTTATAAAATGAAAGTATGTTCAAAGCAGGGGAAGCTTGAAGCTTCCAAAGCAATACATTTTTGGAATTTTGAAACTTTATAATAGTGTTAACTTACTCAAAATATATTTTTGGAAGAAGTACTTTATTTTGACAGTGATATATAAAATATAGTTTGTAGGGCTTCAGGAAAGACAAAAACTAAATAAAACATAGCTATTTACCTTTTTATGTAACATTTGGTTATTGACTTGGAGTACATTTGTCCAAAGTTTTCTTGAGCGGCTACTTTTAATTTGTTCTAATTTTTACAATAAGTTAGTTTCTTTCTATAACTTATGCAGCACATTGTATTGTCAGTACTTGTTGTTGTCAGTAATGGCAACGGAGTGATCTCAGATAATAGAACTGATCATGGCTTATAATTACCATGCTGTTCTTTGCTCAGTTTTTATTTGTATAATATAGCCTGGTTGTTATTTGCAAGAGATCACCTGTTAAACTTCTGGTTTTTCCTTAACTCAAAACACTTTAATAGGTTGCCCTGAGAGTAAAAAAAAACAACTAGATGTAGAAACTGGTGATGAACTTTCCAACAAAGCTGCTTGTAAGTTAAAACCATGAATTATATATATTTTATGTTTTTGGCATGTTTTTTGGATGAAAAAGTACTTTTTAATTACTATAATTGTTTTGACAGTTAAGCACAAATTAATTTATTTTCTAAATGTGAATTAAAGTTATGTCAAAGCTAAGAAAAACAATATCCTGAATACATCATGAATTTGCAACAGCTCTTCTGGAGCTGACATGACTCGATTTGATTTCTCTAGCGAGCCTAACTGCAACATCTTAGATTAGAACTGAACATTGCTTACCTTGCTTTTTTCTGTTCAGTTTTTACTTAGATACTTAATATGTTGTTATTTGCAAGAGATCAATGCAATGATCTACAAAACTTCTATTTTTTCAGTAAAATTAATTCAAAACACTTTCATAATCATCTGATAGGTTGTCCTGAGAGAAGAGCAGAACAACTAGATGGAGAAACTTTAGAGGATTTTCTTAATAAAGCTACAACTAGTAAGTAACATTAATGTGACAGTCCTTAGTATTAGTTAATATGTGGAAATAATTGTTATATATACAGTAGTATTTTGCTGCCTTTTAGTTTCATTGTTCTCAATATAAATTTATTGACAATTTAATGTTTAGATAATATATAATTTGTCCTGCCCTAATGTTTCTAGATGAGAAGTATGTTATATTGACAATGATATAGAAATAACAATTTCAATTAAAATGTGATTGTAAATAACTGTCAGGGCCTATAGGAAAGCAAAATTAATACTCAATAGAACATAAGTATTTACTTTTTTTGTAACATTGCATCTTGTTGTTCTTGAGTAGCTACTCAAACTTGTTTTCACTAGCTCTGGTCTTGTTTTCTTGTGTTTACTTATGCAACACATTGTACTGTCAGTATGTACTTGTTGTTAACAACTGTATGTCGATCTGATAAGAACTTAACATTGCTTGCCATGCTGTTCTCTGCTCCGTTTTTTTTAAAGAATAAGATGTTATTTGCGAGAGATCAATGATCTTTTATTATTAGATTTCTGTTTTTTTTTCTAAATTCAAAATACTTTATGTTGGTAGGTAGCCCTGAGAGTAAAGAAAAACAACTAGATTTAGAAACTGAAGATGGACTTTCTAACAAAGCTGCTTGTAAGTTAAAACCGCGAATGTATTAATTATTTAATATTTTGCCACGTTTTTTGGATGAAAAGTACTTACATGTAACTTAAAACATCTCAGATTATAATCTGAACTGTTGCTTACCATGCTGTTAGCTGCTCAGAATCTTCAAAGAATAAGTTTTTTGTACTTAATAACTTGCAAGAGATCATATGTTAAATTTCTGTTAACCCTTAATTCAATACACTTTGATAGGTTACCCTGAGAGTAGAGGAGAACAAGGAAATGAAGAAACTGAAGGTGAACTTTCTAACAAAGCTGCTTGTTTATTCTGTTAAAAACATGAATGATGTATTTTATTTTTTTGGCATTTTTTTGGATGAAAAGTACTTTTTAATTACTACAATTGTTTTGACAGTATTGAATTTGCAACATTTCTTCTTGAGCTGAGGTGACTCGATCAATTTGATTTCACTAACAAGCTACCATCTTGATTTTTTCTGTAACTTATTTATGCAGCACATGCTGTACAGTTCAGGTTGTTAATCGCCAGTAACTGCAACATCTCAGATTAGAACCGAAACGGCTTAGCAAGTTTTTTTTTAAAGAATAAGATTTCATTGCAAGAGATTTTCTAAATTCAAAACACTTTCTATTGATATATATATATATAGGTTGCCCTGAGAGTAAAGAAAAACAACTATATGTAGAAACTGAAGATGAACTTTCTAACAAAGCTGCTTGTAAGTTAAAACCGTGAATGTATTAATTATTTAATATTTTGCCATGTTTTTTGGATGAAAAGTACTTACATGTAACTTAACATCTCAGATTATAATCTGAGCTCACTTGCTCACCATGCTGTTAGCTGCCCAGTTCTTTTAAAGAATAAGCTGTTTGTACTTAATAATTTGCAAGAGATCATAATATGTTAAATTTCTGTTAACCATTAATTCAATACACTTTGATAGGTTACCCTGAGAGTAGAGGAGAACAAGGAAATGAAGAAACTGAAGGTGAACTTTCTAACAAAGCTGCTAATGTTTATTATGTTAAAACCATGAATGATATATTTTAATTATTTTTTTGGCATGTTTTTTGGGTGAAAAGTACTTATTAATTACTATAGTTGTTTTGACAGTAGGACAAAATGATTTATTTTCTAAATGTGAAGTAAAATTATACATGTCAAAGCTAAGAAAAGCAATAGACTTGCAACAGTTAGAACTTCTTGAGCTGAGTTGACTCAACTTGATTTCGGGCCATTCCACAGTATTTTGGACACAAAAAAGTGAAAAACAAACAAAGTCATTTATGAAAAAACTTTATATGATCTTATTCTTCAGTAGGCAAAGTGTCTGGAAACAGCAATTTTATCTCCAAACCCCCAACTATCTTTGCATAAATTATCATAAATTAGCAAAAATTCAATTCTGACCATTGCGGAGGGGACAACCAATTGTTTTAGCCTACAACAATAGGGAAAGTCTTCAACTTGTAAAACATAGTGAGACACAAAGTCCTACCTAGGACCAGTTTATAGCAAAGATGAATTCCAATTTTTGCTTTGCTGTGATACTGGCATTATCTGTCTTTTGGGGTGCTGTACGTCCCCTCTGCAACATTTTTGGACCAAGAAGTTTTAACAGTTTTGAAATACATAGTTCAAACAAAGCCTCCAATTCAAAACTTCTGATTCTAGGCAAGGCCTACACAAAGACATTGTAAGATAGTCCAGACAGTCTTTTGTTATAGCTGTGGCATATCTCCAATCTTCTGTTGCAGAGGGGACACTTGTTTTCAGGAAGTGAGTTTCTTTAGGTCACTTCATGATTCTTATTTAGAACCCTGATTTCAAAAGTTTTATTTTTTTTTCTATCATGCAGGTACTTTTGGAATCATTTATTTAGTTAAGGTAATATTTTTAAGAGAGATGAGATTATAACATTATAGCTGATTAAACTGTCATCGATTTCAACTTTTGGTGCAATACCTAGATTGTGACCACTTATAATAAATGAAAGCTTCTGTTGAGTAGAGCAAAATGGCTTTCATTGATAGTTTGCAGAGTAGTAATGGTTTTATAATATTCTCTGTGCTTAACAGAATCAAAACTCCGCTGGCAGTATGATCATGTACGGGTATAATAAGTTACCAGGTTACATAAAACAAATCAATGGGGATTACAACAAGATTTTATTTGTATTAGACTGCTACTGTATGTCATGTACATGGAGGTTTTTCACCCATTTTCAGAGTTATGCCATTCAAAATGCTTGATTATTCAATTTTACATGTGTATGAATTCAGACCTGTGTAATTTGAAAAACAATTTTAATAGGAATGAGAATAAATTTTATAAGGTTAAAAAACTCCTAAAGCCCATAGGGTGAGTACAGTTTATAATCTTTTTTAAAAAGTTATATGGTTATTTGATATAATTTGTACAGTGCATGGAAAAAAGCATATTCTAAAAGGAAGATGAAGTTTAACTATGGTGGAGGCCTTAGCTTGTGAAGCTGTTGAGCTTTTCCTTCTAAAAATTGCTTCAGTTGTATAATTGAATTTGTAACCCAACTCATGATCATTTAAATGCCTGTCAATTTGTCATCATTCTCCAGCTCTTTCATTTGTAGTGGCCACCATTTTAAATTTTTTACCAAGTATAAATCTGTTAGATTGAGTTGACTTCTTAGTTTTTCAGCTGAACTTACACCATTTGTTGGTTGCCCAGTATTTCTTGCTTGACACAATGTTATTAACATTAAGCAACAACAATGTGCTCTTAATCAAGTTTCGGTTCTTTGAACAATTTTTAAAAATTTTGTTCAGTTGTTGTTTTAGTTTCAAGTTAAACCAAATCCTTGCTTATTGAAAATCCAGGCTACATTTACTTTTTCCATGTTTTGATTTCAAGTTTTTTGCCAACTTGTTGCAGCTACTGAAGCTACTCTAACCTGGTTGTCTCTGGATGATTTCTATTGTTCCTTTGCCAACCAGAACAAGTTTGTACATAGTCTGCACTCTGGTGTTACAACTTCACATAGATGTTGCAAATTTTGCATTCATGTTACACAAAGTTGATCCCCTCTTTTAGCCAATCAGAATCAAGTATTTTTTTGTGTTTACATGTTGTACATTATTCAGTTATGTCTTGGAACTTTGGAAACTGTTTAATTTATTAAGTTTAAAACCCTTGCATTTGAAAAACTCTTAAAAAACTTTCAAAGCTTCTTGGAATATGTGTGTTTTTAAACTATATTTTTTACTCTGGCTGATAATTTAATATACAAAAACATGACTGCCAGTACAAATAAAATTATTTGTAAATGATAATCAACTAAATAAAACATAAAACTCATAAAGCATTTTATTCAACATATATTATGCCATTCGTAAAGCATTTTATTCAACATATATTATGCCATTCATTTTAAAGTTATTGTACAAGGGATATTAAATGATATCTTGAAAGTTTCAGGTCAGGGGTGGCATATTATCAATAAGGGTAGGTGTGCAAATAGTACCCTCCCCTCCCCTCTCAGTAAGGTATGTAAAGCTACATGTTAAAAAATTTAGGATTACAAGTTGAGAGAAAACCAAAAAAAACCAAGAATGTTAACACAATTGATAGTCTTTTAGAGTATATTTAGGTTTTTGTTCAGTAACAAAGAATTGTCCCCTCCGCAACGTCCCTTCTGCAACGCCATACAATGAATAGGAATTGCACCTCACTGCTGTATTCTCAATAGAAGAATTTTCTTTTTGCTTGCTATTTACTAAGCATAAGTCAGTTAAAAATACCATATGGATACAATTTATGAATATCTTCAGGTTTCAAAGAACTCTTGATACAAAAATAAAATTAGAAAAATAGCAATTTTTCTGTGTCCCCTCTGCAACAACACATTTTTGATTATCTTACTACAGATATTGTTTACCAGTAAGAACAAAATAGCACAAATGGTTACCCACTGGGAGGCCTACAACCTCAAAGCTGTAGCAAAAGAAATATTTTGTATTCATTGAAGTAATAAAAAGAACGTAATTGTCTCTATATGTCCCCTCTTGATCTGCAACAAATGAAATACTCTGGAATGGCCCTTAATTCACTAACAAGCTACTGCACATGCTGTACAGTTGGTTGTTAATCATCAGTAAATGCAACATCTCAGATTAGAACCGAAACTGCTTAGCAAGTTTTTTTTTTAAAGAATAAGATGTCATTGCAAGAGATTTTCAAAATTCAAAACACTTTCTATTGATAGGTTGCCCAGAGAGTAAAGAAAATCAACTAGATGTAGAAACTGAAGATGAACTTTCTAACAAAGCTGCTTGTAAGTTAAAACTGTGAATGTATTAATTATTTAATATTTTGCAATTTTTTTTGGATGAAAAGTACCTACATGTAACTTAACATCTCAGATTATAATCTGAACTGACTTGCTTAGCATGCTGTTATATAGCTGCCCAGTTCTTTAAAGAAAAATTTATTTGTACTTAATGATTTGCAAGAGATCATATGTAAAATTAATTCTGTTAACCCTTAATTCAATACACTTTGATAGGTCACCCTGAGAGTAGAGTAGAACAAGGAAATGAAGAAACTGATGGTGAACTTTCTAACAAAGCTGCAGCTTGTAAGTTAAAACCATGAATGATATATTTTATTTTTTGGCACGTTTTGTGGATGAAAAGTACTTATGAACTAGCTATAGAACTGTTTTGACAGTTAAGCACAAAATAGATTGTTTTCTAAATGTGAAGTAAAGTTATTTCAACTTTAGCTAAGAAAAACAATAGAGTCGATAAAAAGTCATGAATCTTGAGCTGACTTGACTCAATTTGATTTCACTAGTGAGCTACCGTCTTGCTTTCTTTTTATAACTTATGCAACACAGGCTGTACAGTTGGTTGTTCATTGTCAGTAACTTCAACATGTAAGATTAGAACTGAACTTTGCTTACCTTGCTTTACTCTGCTCAATAGTTTTTATTTAAAGAATAAGTTGTACTATTTGAAAAATATCAATGATCTAGCTGTTAAATTTCTGTTTTCCTAATTTCAAAACACTTTCATTTGATAGGTTGCCCTGAGAGTACTAGAGCAGAAAGAGTAGATTTTCCTAACTAAGCTTTAACTGCATGGTAAATAACATTAGCTGTAAAAGATATTTAAGATAAGGAATTTGTAACAGTTTTTGTTTAGCAAACACAACTCTAACTTGTTTTCACTATAGCTAGGGTCTTGTTTTCTTTTTGTAACTAAATGCAACACATTGTACAGCATTATTGTTGTTGTCAGTATATAACTGCAAAGTCTCACATATTTTCTTACTATGCTGACAGTAATCTCTGCTCTGTTTAAGCAATAAAACGCATTTCCCATGCCATGCAATTTTTTATTGCACGATGGGGGGCATGTTGGGAGAACTGATAAAAAACTTGAAAGTCACAATGCAAACTGTCATCGGCGAGCGACGTTCCAATTTTTTGTCTATTCGACCAACATTCCCCATGAGTGCAATAAAAAATAATTTACACAGTATATGGAAAATGTGTTTTATTGCATTAATAAAATAACAAACAAGCAAGTTAAATATGAAAAAGCAAAGTGACGTGCAACGTAATTATGTTCCTGTAAGAGTAAATCGGTACCAATGAATGAAGGCATCTTCGAGAATTTCCTATCAAAGCTTCTTAGTAAGTAATAAGGTAATTCCCAGTTTTACATTGTGCATCTTTACTGCGCATACTAGAAATTTTTAAATGTTTATACATTTTTGTCATATTCTAGTGAACGATGTGCTCTCGAAGACATATCAGAAAAAATAATGTAAAAAAGTAGTTTTTTTGATAATATATGGGTCTTTTTGTTTAACTCAGTTCCAGAGTCCCCTTGGATGTTGGGTAAAAAAGCATGTATTTTGCCAGTTTTTCTAGAGTT
>JANVCF010055559.1:0-39386 GCA_025388745.1 Hydrozoanthus gracilis
CTTTCAACTTTTATTGCAATGTTTTTATGTACAGTTTTACATGTTTACTGCCGCAGTTAGCGTGGCTATTCGAGGTTGGTATGCAGTAATATAAAGCCTTCATAGTGCTGCCACTATCCTATCTTCTACAAAGCTGTCACAGTCCTGTTTGCTACAGTGCTGTTACAGTCCTGTCTGCTACAGGACTACCGCAATCCTGTCTGGTACAGTACTGCGATAGTCCTAGTATTAGACACAGTTGTCAAATTTCGACAACTCTTTCCGGATTGAAGATTTTTGAAAGCTATGGTGCAGCGCTTCTTAGTGTAAGAGATATAATAACGGAGGTATTTGAAAACGGTCACCTCGGTGCTCACTTCGAAAATACGCTCAAGCATAGCCTGGTGTGTTTTCGTAGTCTAGTTTCGATAAATTGAAAATGCGGGTTTTCCGAAACTTATTAGTGTAGACAGGGCCTCACAAACTAGACGTTGTGGTCGTTGAGTAAGCTAACGGCCGAATACCGAGTTTGTATATCGACCTGATGTGGATAAGAAACCGTGACTGTAAATTAACGTTGATGTAGCTCTGTAGCTGCATGACACTTTGTTAAGCAATGAATAATGAATGAGAGAAAATAATTATTTCTGTTGTTTCATTGTCCGTCTCACAACTGATTTCGTGGCTTTTTCTTTTCTTTTAATATTTATTCAGAATTGAGTGACTATGTATTTGTAGCTATTGCTTGGTTTCTGAAATAAATAGGGAAACGAACAAGTAATATCTGCCATAGATTTTATGACAGCGCAACAGCGTTCAGCTGTTTACCATATATAGCCAGCCGTTCCCAGAATAATCTTGGAGTATTAGCACTTTAATGGACTAACTTGTTCCATCATCGCAGTTTCTGTGAACTTACAAAACGATGTCCAAGTTTCGTTTCAGCCTAAATGTGAAACTTTGAACATTTGAGCCATTGCACTTTTAAACTTCTAAAATATGCAAACAATCACGTCTTGAATTTGTAATTGAAGTTGCTATTATTCTTTGACAACTGAAGTCGAGTGAAAGTTTTACCTTCGCATTTACAACTAGTGCCAGAGTTTAGATGATTAATAGTCGTTTTCTTCGAGCTAGAAGTTCTCATTTCGATCAGTAGTAAGAGTCAGCGACGTGAGTTTGAATTCTTATTTTAGCAAACCGACTCCACAAAGATTAATCATCTATTTGTTTGGTTTGGTTTGAAAAATAAATCTAGAAATATTCATTGTTTTAACAAACCCCAAAGTTGGCAATTTTATGAAGTTTTGTTCAATTCAAGTACGTGTCGACGGAGCAAAAGAATTTATCCGGGGTCATGGTTCAATCGTCAATTCGTACAACAAAAATTTATATTCATTTGACTAATACGACTTGTTCGAAGCAGGTTGATCATGCGTGTTGATGTAGGGACGGCAACTATTGCAGTGCAAAGTTCACACGGTATTTTCTTGGCTGGCCACGAATGTTACCCGTTGCGTTCTTTTGAAATCGAAGTTTGTTTTTAATTCTTGAAAGTATTAGAGCGGCATTGCTAGTTAAAAGTCTTGTGATAATATTCGAACGAAACATGCTGAAGGTGAAAGTGAATAAACAGGGGCGCTCGTTTGTATACACACATTGCGGCTTGTCTGTTTTTCACAAGATCACTCCTTATTATCGCCTCGATTTCTTTTGAAAGCTTAATACTCTTCAGGCTGAGAACACCTATTTAAGTAGGAGTGTAAAATATTTTCTTGCCTGAAGGCGCGTATTCGGTCACACAGTAAATCAGAGAGAATTGTTGCATTAAAAATATGTTTTTATTGTATCACTGTCAGTGGCCGGCACTGATTCTACAATTCATGACCAGCATGAAATACACATAATCTTCGTTTCTTACACTTTTGACATAAATTATTAACAAGGTTGCTCCTTGATAAAGGAATATATAACTTTCAAAACAATTTAATCCTGGGCTTTGATCCCAAGAAAATGTTTAATATTTTATAACGAAATACGAAACTTTCAGACATATAAGGTAGTTTTCAACCATTCCTTTATCAAACAGCACATATAGTAAAACAATCTTTTTGACTCAAAATATTTTCACATTGATAATATCAACCGTAATACATAGACCAGCATTGTATTACAATTATCTGTTCGTTTCTAGGTATGAAAAATATGCAACATGTTTTACAATGCCGCAATGTTTCGCGTACTAAGGAACTAGCCTTGCATGGAAAAATATTTACATAGGACCAGCCTATATGATTCGCAATTAAACTTCACTTAAATAAAACAGTCAATTCGTTTTGAAGTCTTACAAATGTTCAAGCATACGCTTGTGCTTTATCACAAGTTCAAATGTTTTTATGCCACAGGCATTTCTCTTGCTTCAAGTGCCAGCACTTGCAAGTAAAACTCGGTATTTTTTCGCCGAATATCGAAGAAAGTCTTTAGTATGAGTTTACGGTTGTTACAGGCACTTTCAATGGTGAACCAACAGGTCGAGGAGAAGTACTCTGCAATGGCGACTCGATGGATTGTGAGGCAGCAATAGCTTTCTTTGCTTCATCCTCTTTTTTAGCCTGTTCACGCAGATGAATTTTCATGTGGCGGCGGCGTTCATCAGATCTTGCGAAGCGCCTTCCACATGTTTCACAAGCGAACGGTTTCTCTCCCGTGTGGGTTCGGATGTGAGTTGTCAGATGGTCAGAACGAGAAAAGTTTCTCATGCAGATCCTACACTGGAATGGTTTTTGGCCAGTGTGTGTTCGCATGTGGCGAGTGAGTTCATCAGACCTTGAGAAGCGGCGGGGACAAGTATCCACCGGGCAAGCGTACGGTCTTTCGTGAGGCGGAGTGCGAGCGCGACCTTCGGTCGGGTTGTTTCTCTTTGCCTTGAGAGCGCTGCTGCCTGCCTTGGCTGGTCGACCCCTCTGCGGTGTTTTGTGGTTGGTAAGAAAATCAGGCTGTGTCGTCGGGTGGAGAACAAACTTATCCAAGGCCTGCTCTGAAGACACGGGTGGCTGATAAGGCAAGGTTTCCCCAATAATGGGCCATTTCATGTTTAGGGTTGCAGTAGCCTGCATGAAGACTGGGGATTGGATTGGCTGTTGGAGTGGTCTTTGAAGAAAGCTGGGTTGTTGAAGTCCCTTGACTTGCATGGATTGTTGGATTTTCTGAAGGTTGTCGGGTTGGGGCTGGAGTTGTTGTTGATGGTTCACTTTCAAGTCAGGACTCGGTGCCTGTGTTGAGGTCAACTTGTTGTCCGACTGCGAAGTCGGGCACCAGCTAGTGGGAAGGGTTTGGCCGATAAGCGGGGTGAGTACAGTGCGATCAGGGATCCACCAGTTATGAGCGGGCGAGCATGGTGAAGTGTGTCCGGTTGGTGGGGGGGTTGAGACAGAAGGCATAGAAGAAATCACATCGTGAAGACTCGGCGCTTTGTAGTGATTCAGGCGGTGGAGGTTGGCCTTGCCTTCCTGTTTCAAATCAGGTACGGTGCTGTCCAGATCAATGTCACCTTTAGAAAAAACAAAACGCACTGTAAGAATAAACGCCATTTATATTCAATGGAAAACATAAAATATGAACAACATCGAAAACGAAATCTGATAAAATCACAACAAACACGGGCGACACAATACAATACGCGAGACTAAAACGAAATATGTGTATTATAGCGAAATCATGCCTAATCTTCGCACATAACTTAATACTTTTGATTGATCAGAAACTCTACCTTGAGACAACATATCCTTCAATCGTAAAGATAAATTGAGAGTAAACTGTGGATTGCACTGCATCATAAGTGAAAATACACGAGGAACTGACTGAGTAAGCGCGGAAAAATGTGGAGCGACTTTTCTGCGATGATCTCACTAGGTCAAAATTTATCGAAGGAAGTTGTGGGCTAATTTTAAATAAACGCCGACACGTTTTGTCAAATCTGAACGAGAATTGTATCCCACGCAATTCAGTTAAAAAGTTACGAACTCTGCCGAGCGAGTTCGTTCGTGCAAAGGTGTGTAAACGAAAAATTCGTATTACCTGTAACGGGAGGTTCATGAAAATCAATCGGCTCACCGAAGATATTGGTCGGTTCATCTATAGTCGATGGTAGAGTGAAATCTTCAGCGCTTAACGGCACTTGCCGAGCTAGTTGGGGAGTCAACAGACTCGCTGTATCAAACCCGAAAAGTTGGTCGGTGGCGACTTGAGCGAGGCTATCTAGAGCTTCTGTCATAGTGATCATCATTGTAGGTAGTTAAACGTCGGTGTACAAGGAAAAATTCCGAAATGAAATATCTTTTGCCGGTAACTGATCAACAGTTGGGAAACAGCCGCGTTATTGACCAGCAACAACGACGGACTAAGCTTGAGCTTGGAATTGTTTTGCCGACTTCGGCTTTCTTCTTCGCTTCGTGGATTCACGAGGTTCTGTTGCAAAAGGAGAGTGGGCGGCCGCCTTAAATCTAAAATTTCATTTGTCTGAAATTGTGACAAGTGCCTTCCTCAGCCAATGAAATCACTCCTAATTTTAGAACTTCATGCGTCACATTGACGCAGGAAGTCATTGACGTCAATGGGTTTGTTTATCAATAAACTGAATGGCGTACCGTCACGGCAGCTTGATTTGCTTTCAGTTTTCTTGCGAAGTAATTTCAAAGTTCGATTAAATTTATTTAGTTTGTAAAGTATTTAATTTGTACGAACGGTTTAAAAGAGTTTTAGAATCACGAGACTGAATTTTTTGGCATATCGACTGAAACGCGACCTTTTTCTGATCGAGATTGTGGCCGAAATTTGCATATGCGTCATATCTTGTGCAGACCCTTGTCTCCTAGTTACACTCTGTTGTTACTTTATCTTTTCTTTCTGTTATTGCCAAGGGCGTCAAGTTTGAGCGAAAGTTCTAGACGGGGCTGCTTGTGGCTCAAAAAAGCGACCTTTTGTGTATTCTTCTCAAGTTATTTCAACCGAAAAGGCTCAATTTCTTATTTCATTTTTGGCTTAAGTCAACATGAAAGCTTTAAATTTTTATCAGATCAAACATAAATATTGTATAAGGATATCCCGCAGTATTCGTTGAAGCAAAATAAGAATATTACAATTTCAAATTAATTTCCAAAAATAGTATTGCAAATTGGTTGCTTCAAATTGTCAGAAAAACATTCGTCGAAGGATGTTATTTCGGAACCAAACTGAGCTATTCTGATTCATTTGTTTCGCCCTGTGTTTTTGAAAATATTTTCCCCAAAAAGAATATAAAAATTTGCAGCTGATCTTATATTTTTCAGAAAATGTTTTGCGCACCAAACAGTAGTTTCTTGTATGTAATTTACTGTCGTATTTTTTTCAAGCGGCGAGTATTGTTTTTGTTCAGAATATGTGCGTGCGTGGGAGTTATCTTCGGAGAAATTTACGGAGATAATGAATTAGAGCAGGTGGCAAATCTTTTTTCGGATAAATGTTCGCAAATCCTCGGACTAAAAATAGGGTAGTCACTGTGGCTACTCGCGTCAGAGTCGTCTTTTTTTAGGAACGACAGGTGCTCGTGAACTGAAAATGGTCAGCGTGCGCGGAAACGATGCCAAAATACGTTTTCGCGTCCTATTTTAACTTCCAGTTTGTGAAGTAGTTTTCCTGGCGGAAGTGAGGGCCATCCGTTGTATAAGACGAATTTTCTTGCAACCAAATGTTTGAGAGGAACAATTTTGACTATCGTAGAATACTGCTAAAAATGAAAGACTTAATTTTGAAGCAGATTTTAAAATGCATTCTGTGTAGTGTGTTTGTTAGTAAACGAATTTATAAGCGCCGCTTTCATCTCGAATCGTCGGCCTGAATACACTTTTAACTTGCTGCCTAGTATTAGTGAAACGGTACTTATAATATTCATAAAAATTATTATTTAATAATCAGATCTTAAGCCCACGACGTGGGTGTTTTGATCTTAGTAATTCCGTTATACTTGTAGTGCTGGTTTTAACCCAAAAAAAAAAGTCGAACACTGTCGATCGATTAAATGTTTTTATTCTAACTTGCGCATTTTTGTGTGAACAGCAAATTCGATTGTCTCATACAAATGTTTTCCTTCTAACCCCTAAACAAAATTCCTTTTCCCCTACCATTGAGAATATCAGACTATAGATAGTTTCACGTTGGTGCATGGCCAGGATTTGGCGGGAATAGATACAACTCAAAAGTACGTGATCGAACGAAAGTTCCAGACGTGATCCAGCGAACAAAGTTCGACTGATACTTGACTACGTTCGGCATTGTTCGGCGACACCTAGCAACGCAAATTCCTTGATCAATATACTGAGAGATCAAGCGTAAACCGGAGCATGTTCGGATTACCTCGTGACTGTTCGTCAACACCGAGAAACTTCGGTTTGAATAAATTAAAATTCCATCTCCGAGCGCCGTGACACGAAGGCCAACCAAGGTCGAGCATGCTAAAAATATTGAAAGATTTCCGTTCGTTAAAGAGCTTCGCCGTAGTTTCCGGCAATAAGCAATTTCGTCACTAGCACAATAAATAAGTGGTGATTAGCAGCAATGACGACTGCTCCGTTACATCAATTAATGTTAGAACAACTCATTTAGATTCTGTACATGTCTGAACATGTCACTCGTTCGTAATTCGATATAGAATTTCGGCACGTGCGCGTCGGTCGTAATGAGAACATATTGCAACGATTTCGCAGGCAGTAACATGAATATCTTCCATATATATTTCAATAACAAGCAGTGTTAAGGTGATAGCTTCAATTCCTTGTTGTTAACGAGAATATAATTGCTTAACCTCTAAGTTATCTTTGTACACAAACCTACAAAACTCATCTTTATGTTATACACTTTAATTATTCATATATAACGGGTGTTAACAAATTCAAATATAGCTAGCTTGTACTTAAAAACTAAAGTAGAGACGTATTTCCTGACTACCCACAATTCTTGGCATGTTTGGTTATCTGCTTTTACTGGACTGGACTTCCTGTTTCCGGCAGCAGCGAACCCTTTCAGTTTCAGGTTGTATTGATAAATTCTCCCAACTGGAGCCCATACTTTTCACTGAACAAGGTTGGGAGAATTTTTTCTTTCATCAGTTCTATTTTGATCAGATCTCATTTTCCCCATTACCAAATGCCTTTTTTTGTATGTGTTTTAAGTAAGGAGAAGCTGATAGAGGACTGAGGGTTTGTGCATGAACTCGTACAAGTGTTTTTCTTCATTTTTCTTTAATTTGTCATTGTTTTGTTTTTTTTTTTGGATAGAAAGTTAGTTCTTAAGTTAAAGAGCCCCGTTAAGTATGAGGAATGAGTAGCTAGTAGTTTGCCAGTAATATTTTGTTGCGGGAATGAAAGAAAGTTCGAACATTTTACGACGCAGCCAGCTTAACAACCCTTTTTGTTTGGTTTTGGCCAGATCTTTTATGAATCACGGAATCGGAGGACAGGTAAACTAGGGGCTGGAGGCCCCCCATCAAGGTTCGCTATCCGGGACTTACGATTTAACGTCCTTATCCGAGAACTTGCAAGGTCTAACCGTATGCAGATATGACAGCAAATGCAGCACTTTCTACTCAATTATTTTAAGACCCTGAGTGAAGGTCCAGCCAGGAATCAAACCCGGGCAACCCGCAGAAACAGCTTCGGGGATTAGAAGCGAAATATTAAATCTGAGGAACATTGAATATTTGCCTAAAAGATATACTGAATGCGGAATATTTTAAAGAAAACGTAAAAGAATAAGGAAGACTAAAAAGAAATATTAACTAGTAAGAAATGGGAATATTTAAAAATACGAAATTTATAAGAGTGAAAATATTCCGCTTATAACCCCGAAACAGCACACACCTCTCAACTGATTTATTTTGCGTTAAAAACTTGTACGTCGAAAGGATAATATTAATATATTGGATTTGTTTTGACGCTTTTTTAAAATTTTCTGCTACTCGGCCAGTTCATAAACTTCTTAACAAAACTAGATAGTTCGTGATTACTAGATTAGAAAATGAAAACAGATCAGCAACCTATCCTTAGCTTTTTGCAAAAAAAAAAACAAGTTTCTGTCAAAAGAGTTTGACAAGACAGAATTTGTTGTGTTAGGGCTCAATCTCAAAATGGGTTCGCCTATGTTTTTTAACATCACTGAAATTTCTTATTTAGATATATTAATTTTTACTGTCTGAACAATGCTCCTTAAAAATACTTATCACTCACTTTTTTCAATTTCATCCGACATGTGACCTATGCTTCGCAACATTATTTTCAGCTGTTAAATCTAGCAGAGATTCAAAGTTATTTTGGTCTCCAAGCTGATATGTTCAAATTGTACTAGGGAAGACGAGAGTTTCAGTTAAAGCTGCCCTTCAACAAGACTGTTTTATATCAAGACTGCTTGTGTTACTTTTAATCAATAACATTTTAAGTTATATTCGGAATAAGGTTAATTTTAATTTATAAAAGCCGGATTGACTAAACATTTTCGAGCTATGTAGTAAAATGTATATATATATCTACTATACTGATTTCAACGGGTGTATTTGCCTTTGAAAGCACGCGTTTTGTAACCAGCCTGAATATTTTGAACTGTATCGGCCTTGGCATTAGCGTGCAAAATGTACCTTTATTTACTTTCCTCTTCTACTTCTAAACTTTTGTACATGTAGACTGGAATAAGAACAGAAGTCGTGACCTAGCTAATTTCATTATGCTTAGTAATAGTCTAAACGATTCGACCCAATCAGCTAGATTGAGCGATTTAAAAAAACATGCACAAAAGAGTAGGCAAAATGCGAGTGAAAATGTTTTTAGACACATGCCTCCCGGAGCTTAAAGACTGCCTGCGGCGTGGGCAGAAATAGTACACACAAAGTCTACCCCCCTGTAAATAACTTCAAGGCGTTATATTGCTGGTTGAATTCCCTAGGTTAGAAATGTATGCCTGGGCTCTAAGGATGCTTTTGTAGCTTGAAATACTCAAATAAAGTGCGAATGCTGTTGGCAACTTTTAATAAACAAATCAAAAACACAGAAAACTGCTCAAGGTGGAATATCATCTCAAATTGGCTCACACATGACCGAATATTTTTGATACATTTAGTTCTTGTAAAGAAATAAATAAGGTCTCTTTAGAATTCGTAAGAACACTGAATTAGGCGTACACTTGAGCATTATCGACAACAGTCGAGAACAATCGAAGCTAAATTCAAACACAAATGTAACTAGTTTGTTGAACTTCTTGATCGCGACAATTGAATTGACTAAAAGGTTCAGTTACAGTTAGCTTTTTGCTTTTTTATAAGTAGTTAATAATGGTCAATTACTTAATGCGTTTATTTTATGCTTCAAAAGAATTAACGAGATCAGTTTTGAGAAAAATAAGACTCGGGCAATTTGTTTTACTTTGTACGAAAAAAGCCTTGAACTGCACAGCGGTCGGAAAATGACGAAAATTCGCACTATTATGACTACATTTCTTTTCTCTACGAAAAATGTGTCTTCTCACATCTAATAAGAAATTATTAGTTCAATTTATCCTGTGTTTAAATTAATAAACATCAGTATAAAGACTTATAATGTCGGTAACCACTGTGTACAACATTGCCAAACTACCAACAATTACTGCCTTTGTGAATGTTTTGCTTTACTGTACTCAAGGCTCCGCGAAGGCTATTGCTTTCAAATACTTTTGCAAATATTGTTGTACTGTGTATTTTAAAGTTAAATCATTTTTGAAACAATTACTGCTGTTTTCTTTCATTTTCGTTGTGTATTTTTTGTTACTACTGTTTTAAAAAGAAATCCCGGCCCAAAACAACTCTAGAAGACTGAATTAAACTCTAAGCTATCAAAACTTACACTGAATCGAAGTCAAGTTTTTCAACGAAAGAGTGACAAATCAAAACTCTAGGTGGTTATCAGTTCAGTGTTGCTCTCTGTTCTATTTATTGATAAATTTACTAGTAGCAGACATCTTTAAAATTATCATTTTTATAAAATTAAATATAACTACAGTTATATGTTGAAATAAAAGCTCTCGGCCTGTTTATATCTACATACTAAACGCGAACTGAACGCTTTTAGGCACAGCCGCTCTGAATAGAGTTTTTTCATTGACTGATTGTTTTTCATTGAACATTAAAATGCTTTTGTTTTATTGGACATTACTATCTGAACATTGCTAACGGGACAGCTAAATGACGGAGGTTCGATTTCCTGTAATAGAATTTAGCCCAGTATACTGTTATGTACCGCGAGGTTAGATAAGAAAGGGTTGCTAAATACAAAACCACGCGCGGTATTTCCTCTCTGTGGCAACGAGTTTTGTCTGTTACTGGCGTTATTTTATTTTTAGTCGCAAAAAAAGGTTTACAATTATAGCCTGGGGACGGTACTCGTTTTGGTAGATGAAAATAACATCAAGACTTATCCAATTAGTTGACCCTCAAAAGATGCTTTCAACGAACGGACATTCATGTTTATGGTAAATACAGTTTCGTTATTGGTCAAAAAGAAACAAAAAAACGCTTACACAGAATATTGTTCAAAGAGAAACTTGAACTCAGCTATAAGGTGAAGTTTAGTGTAGAAGCCGTTGATCTAAAAAGAGAAGCCATTACAGAATCACTGACTTGAATAATTGCTTTGATTTGACCTTTTTGTGTACGGTCGATAGTGTTATAAAGTTCAAAGTTTATACGAAACATCAATTATTCGGAATCGACTCGTTAATACTTTGTCGTTGTTCTAAAACTCACAAAAATATCAACTAAGTGTTTTTTTGAATACTGTACATGGTTTGCACGTGTTTTTTAAAACGATGTTTATTCAAATTCGCGTGAACTAAATACATGTCATTAGCACTATATAACAGGTATATCATATGACAGCAGTTTTTAACAGTTTATAAATCAGTCTTCGCCTGTATTAGAATAATGGAGATGAGTTTGTTTGTTGTTTTATATATCAACAAAATTTCATTGAATCGAATAAGTTTTGCCTAAGATTGTAAAGTACGTCTTCCAGTGTGGTATTTTGGCAGATTCTGAGTACTTGTAGGCCTTAAGCAGGTATACCAACTGATATTTCTAGAACTGGACTGACCAAGAGGAATTATCTATTAGTTTTTCTTAGCGTATACATGTCAGTAGTTTCTATAATTAATCATTATTGATTCCATTGTAAGTTGGGCCCACTGGTTCACTGATTGCCTCAAGAAGTACTTAAAGTCTAGACTAAATTTTCTTTCTAGAATTAGATTGCAGGAGCGAGCTTTCATTCAACATCTATGATCTAGCATTGACAGTGAATTAATTCTTCATTTGTCTACAGCTTTGAAGATGTCAAAAGCATCTTATCTGACACTCGAAATAAATTTTGGCCTTTAGGCACAGAGACAACACATTTCAACCGACCGGAAGTGACCAAAACCGAAAACTCTTTCAAAAATGAGTAAGCAAAAAAGGTCTATTCCTATTGAATCTTATCTTTTTCGGTTCAACTGACAACTACGAATTTGTGAGAAAATTTGTTTGCAGAAGGTAATAAAAACCAAAGTAGATGTCTATTTGACTTTTTTTTTTGTTTCTCTGTTCAACGCAGCCGGTAGTGCCGTTCTATGGTACTGCATGTACATTTGTAGCATAAACGGTCATCTAATTCAGGATATCTATAAAAGTTATAGGTATTTTATAATTCTTTTAAACATTTCTTGCTTCAAATCTGTTTTTCTGTTACACTTTAATTTATTTATAAACGTTGCCGAATAAGTGAATAACTGCCAACGCATCGAGGGGGTTCTGTCGATCATTCACGGATTTAGACCTTCATAAAATACCAACTTTGTATCAATTGAGGTTTTAAGTGAGTTATTGTATAAATTAAATTCCAAAGAAGAAATCTTAAAATAGGAGAAATAAAAAGCCGATTCATTAGGAAGATGGGGTTAATGTCTGTCTGAGTCAGTGAGCCTTGGTCTAGAAGAGCTTATTCGCGAGTAATATGAACAGCCGATGTCGCATTTGATTTTGAATTCGTTTAGTAAGCCAAAGGTAAAACAACAAATCCAGGTTGAAAGTTATATAAAACAAACGGTACTTGGCCTTAATAGTTCAGAGTATTTCGGCAACTATGACTGTGTTTAACAAGTTGTAAGACTGTAAGGATATACTTAACACGAGCAACATTAGTTTATGACTAAAATTAATACAAAGTATATCAATAGAAAGCTATAACCGTATTATCATCTATATCGAAGAGGAATATCTCGTCACTTACCGACATAAGGAAAGTTGTTCATTGCTTCATTAGTAAGACAGAACATATACTGCTTAGCCATTTGGTCGACTGAAGTTAGCCGGTTGAATTCAAAGTTCGAAATTCGAAGGAAAACTGAAAAATGCAAGATGCTTCATTGAGTCACCTCTTGTATGACGAGAACGTGTGTGGGCGTCAGGAAGTATCGTATGCCGGCCAATACACACAGCGTAGTGAGATTTCAAGACAATGACCGTGGGAGGAATATTTTCACGTAGGGATTCGAATTTTTGTAAAGAGTAGACAATTTGGCCCTTTGGGATTAAAGCTGCTCGTTCTAAAAACACACATAAGACAATTAATCCAGCTTGTTTTCAAGCACTTTCAACAATGAATCCAGCCAAGCGCTAGTGTTGTTCTTAAAGGACTCGCCGTATAGTATGTGTTAAGTGACTCATAAAGCCCTTGTAATCGCCAAAAATTAAGCAATTTGTTTTCGTCACTTTAAACAACTTCCGTTGTTGACCAGCTGTGAAATTCGCCAATTCCGGTACTATGTAGCAGATGTGATGGCGCGTGCGGATTTGTAGCGTGATAAAAATCGCTGTTTATGTACAAGTATTTTTTTTCTCTACTGCCAACTTAAGCGTTAGAGCGCCAGAAATATGCTCTGAAGTATTAATCTTTTTTTCTTTAAAAAAACTCAGCTCTGTCCCGATCGAATGTTGTTTGAACCGGAGATTACCGGCTACATAAGTAAGAGGAAGCCAAGCCCACATTGACTAGAGCAAACATCATCAAACACATGGCGTTGCCCAAAAAAAGACTCTACAAGCTAGGAAATAGCAAATATCGTTCAGCCATTCTCAAAAGCGAATATAGAAGCGCCTGGTCCAAACGGAATCAATGACACTGGTTTAACTAAAAAGCTCTTAACTTCTTAAAGAAAACAAAACAGCTATAAATAATAGCTGTTCTGATTGGCCTTTGTTATTTGCTTAAATGATGGCGAGCAGCTTAATTTAAAACTAGTAGCTTAGCTTCGTCTCCTTCAACAAAACCCACTGACTCGGCGGTGTTATTTTAATAATGAACGACACGAGGCTATCTCGTGCTAGAGCCTACGACATAATATCAGTGTTTAAAAGCTTTGTAAAGCTAATTTATATTGGGTTTGTTTGTTTGTTACTTAAATTTTTTATGGTCAGGTATACTTCAAACTTTCGCACGCCTTGCAAGTATACTCGCGCGTTAAACAAAGAAATTTTTATAAGATAAACTAACAAGCTCGTTAATTGTTGAACTCGAAAGACCTCTTTGTTATTGACGTCCAAGATATGAAACATTATATCGCCTCTACAATCTAATTTGCTCCTAACTTAAAAGGTGTACTTAAGATCTTAGGAGCCCTTCAAGTGAAACCTCCCTTCCACTTGTACGCAACACGTACAACTTGTGTCAACTACATGTTCTTGCACATTAAGTAGACAAACGGAAAGTTCAACAACAAGTAAACATTGTGATTAATTTTGAAGAAGTGTTAAGGTTATCGGTTAGTTTTTTTATCTTGAATTCATCCTCGCACCTGTCAGCACGCTATACTAGTCGACCCATTATTTAATAGACCGGCTTGCAGATCAACACCGAGACTAAGGTCACGTCTCGCCGTTTATCTTTCCAAACTCGTAGGGTTTTTTTCAAAGCTAGCAAGATTGTTGGTAATTTTATAAGTTGGAGCAAAACATTGAATTATGTTGAGCTTAACACACACAAAAAAAACAACATGAAGATAGAGACAGCCAATCCTATATTAAGGCTTGACGGCATGCTAGTAATTGAAACCGCCAGGAGATTTAAGCTTACAGAATATAAAAGTAAAGTAGTGTTTTGGTTAGAAAGCGACAAGTTGAGAGGAGTCACTCGATTTTTCTATATTTCATTGAGTGATGTACAAAGAAATATATGTGAAGGAGGTCCCGGAGGCTTTTCCCGCCTTTACATTTTTCTGTTTTAACAAAAAAAAACCAAGTTTATTCATGAAATACAGGTTTGGTACTGCTTCGTGAAATCTGGAAATCTTTGGAAACTAGATTTTTTAAACTCTGCAGGTATTGGAAACTGACCAATAATGGAATTTTAAGGAAAACTGACGTTTTCTTGATTTGTTAAGAAAAATGTATTTCAATCTTACTTGCTAGAGAAAGGCAAAGTTCACTAAAGCTTCTGAAAGATGAAATGCAAAGTTTGCATGTTTTCAGTAGGAGTATCGCAGCTAGCTTTACTGTGCACATAAGTAAATTAATGGAAAAGGTGTAAAAAAATCTTGCAATTTTGATAGAGCCAGATACCAACAGTTAAAGAGCTTCTGTAAAATGAAAGGCATTTGGTTCAGTTCCTAATTAAAAAAAACTGTGGATTTTAGTTGTTATTCTCGTGTTAAAAGTAATTCATTTTTAGCCTTGCTGTCGTATTTTATCATCTTAGGTATTTTCTAAGTTGAAACTTTTTTCTGTAAATTATACAGCTTGAGAGTGAGACCTCACGTTTAGAGTGAATACGGCTATCGGATGTCTTGTCACGTACATTAAACAGGTTGGCCAGACGCTGATTTAGACAAACTAAATCTATTCTGTCATCATTGAGATAGGAGACGGCTCATCTGAACACAATACGCGAGTACTCGTCCGAAGACAGATTGCCTCACTCTATCATCTTTGATAATAAATTTACCCTATAGATATTCCGAGCTTCGTCTGCCTCTTAATCTGTTCATGGACTGCTTTCCTATATTCATTTCAAAAGCACAAGCACGAATCTGAACCATCAAATAGTAAGCGTAATTTTACAAGATCAGGTTATTCGGCAGGCCTTGTCGGGACCCTTGTGTCAATATGCGGAACTGAGGTCAGTGAGAAAGTGACATTCATTTTAAACCAAATGCACCTGAAATCGGATGTTACTTTGCAGTAGCATTTTGAGGTAAACCTTCTTTTCATAGTGAGCAAGTTTTTTGAAAGGCTGAGAACAATCTCTTTGATTGATAGGTAATTGTGTTATTATCCACGCTGTTGTTTTAGAACTACGAGCTGGAAGCTTTTAATTTGGTAAATTGTGACCTTGTGAACTGTTTGTTTTTTACTTTGGAGTCTGGTGCAAGAATCAAGCTTTTGTCCGGCGGGTATTTCCGGAACAAGGCTAGTAGTGGGCTGGCTTGGCGTGGGCTCTTGTCTCTTTACAAGACCGCGGTTGGAGCACGTTCTCGATGTCTCCCTCTTTTTGTTAAAATCACTGCTTACACAAATGACCTTATTTTGCCAAAAAAGAAGAAATATCATTACTGAATAGTACAATATTGGCTTAGTTGTAATTGAATTATTTTTGGAAGTCCGGTTTTGTCCTGAACCTTTTAGAAACAGTATATGGGTCAGTATGGACTCTTTTGGTCTTTGGTGAACCGTATCTAAAGTTTTTTGAGAGGATGTGACCGTCTCAAATATACCGGCACGCAACCAATTGACTATATAAACCTCGTGTGATACAGAAAAATATCGCACGCTATCCTATGGCTAGGATCCAGCGAATTCGCCAAGATGATCTGAATACACTAAAGACAAGCTGACACAAAATTGAGTCATTCAAAATTCAAGTGGACTATTCTTAGCCTGTGAGCTTCAGGAAGGGCAGAACTTAAAGCCCCCTCCCATTGAATAGTGCTCCGGTGATTCATGCCAATGGAATTGTTGAAAAAAGGTTTGAGTATGAAAACATATCTTTGTATGGTTCGGTTTTCAAAAAACATCATTTTTGCGGTTAACATATATAATATGTGTTTTCATCACGACCGCCCTTTCTCTCTTCAATTAGGGTTTCAAACTGTAATTCTTCTATAGTTTTTTAGAATTAAAGCATAACTATAGATGTAGGTATTACAACTTGTTACATTTAGACTTCACAGTCACATTATGTGGTAAGGTTTTAAAAGGATAACTATTGAGCCCGGGCATCAGCTTTTCTTAAATTTCGACCGATTCGAGCCTCGTTGTTCTTATAAACTTATTCTTAAAGATATAAAAAATTCTGTAGCAGAATTATACGGCCTTAATATTGATAAAACGGTTTTTATATGCAAACACGATGTTGCTTAAGTAGTTAAAAACGACTGCCTGGTTTCACCAGTAAAAAAGCATAAAAACATTTTGGAAATATCTGAAGTCAAAAACATTATATTGGGCGTTTATTGAAAATACCGATGTATATCTATCGTGTAGTTAACGTATCGACTGCTAGTGTCGCCTACAGTACTTCCTACAGGAAGGGGCTTTCGGAAATCCGACACACATCAGTGACAGAAGACATGACGACAGAAGGACCGGAACTTACCGAAGGGAAATTAAGAGATGCGAAAAACAGCTGAATTTTAGTCGAAGGGCGAAAACTATTTTATCTAAAACGGCGTCTTTTGTGGAATGTCGGAGGAAACCGCTTCGAACAACAAAAAATTAACCCGATAAAATTACTTTTCCTTTAGTAATGGAAAGAAAAACTAGATATAAAAAATAAACTGCTTAGGACTGAAAAAACCAAGCATTGTCATCAGGTGCCAGCCATTTGCTCAATTTATTAAATGTCTTTCTTTAACCCGATAAAATTACTTTTCCTTTAGTAATGCAAAGAAAAACTAGACGTAAATAAAATGCTTAGGACTGAAAAAACCAAGCATTGTAATCAAGTGCCAGCTATTTGCTCAATTTATCAAACGTCTTTCTTTGTAAAAGCTAAATAATTGATCAGGCATCTTTCTGTGACTTACAAATCAAAGAATCTATTATCTTAGTATCAATTATAATTGTTATCCTATATAATTTTATAGTTCAACATTAGATAAATCAAACTACATGACGGGGGTTCATGTTCTCCGATATAACACCCAAAGAACAGCACTCTTAACTCATTAGATTTGAGAATATAAGATTTTAAAAATTGAGCACTTTTTCATTCACAAGACGTCCAAACAAAACCAGTTGCTGTCACATGTGTGTTTAGCAACCTGTCAAATATTTCATTGCATCCAAACCAATACTTTCTTGATTTAAGAATATCATTTTCCGTTCCAGAATAAACATTCCTGAAACTAATATTCCTAAAAAATTCTTAACTATAGCTTAAGACATCTCAGTTTAAGGATGCATTCTAGGTATCGATTACAAGTGATTGGTGTTTAGATCAATAACTTGGTGTTTAGAGAAAGGAATATATATTTTTATACAGTTGATTGAAAACATATCAATGACAATGTGCACGATTCATTTTGATACATAAAATTACAAATTTCTTGTCTTTAACGATTTTGAAAGCAAGACATTGTATTCTTTTCACAATTTCAGCTTCAGGTTTATTATCAAAATACTCTTAAAATTTTGCAAGAATCGGTCTCAATATCTTATAAATTTATTCTTAAGAAAAGAAAGAGTGTTTAAGTATTGTTGGCTTTATAAATAAGAAAAGTTTTGATCTATGCATCAAAGCATTTTATTTTAAATTTTTGTTACTGTTTTATCAGTGCTATTTGAGACAAGATCTAATCAAAGAACCTTTACATGCTAATTTCTGTTAGGAAGCCAAATTAACATGCAGATAAATATGTAATGAGAGTGTTGCTTAGGCCAGACAAAATAAAGCATTTGTACAACTCAACACTCAGCTAGCTCTTGCTTTGAAACTTCAAAGAGTAAGACGTGTCATTTGAAGTTAACAAGACAGATAAATTGAAGTGTCATAATTGCTTTGCGTATAAAATGTTTAAAAAATTAAAGGCTAAAAGGTTTTAAAAGGCTTTTTTCTTTACTGATGATAACCACTGTGTCGAAAACGTTTTAGAAAAAAATCTTTTAAAAACATTTTAGCCTTTCATTTTTTAAACATAAATTGAAGTATTTCTATGGATTTCACTGGCCGATTTAAAGTTAGAACACAACAGCATCATTCTGCTTAAGACAAGCAATATACGAGCAGAATCGATCCAACAACTCTTTAAGACAGAAGAAGTAGAAGAAAAATAGGATAATTATTTTCCACTCTAGAGATCTTGTGATTACATTATTTCTGCGGGTTGAAAAAATACAAGATTAATATACTTTATTATGTTATGTTATGTTGTGTTATGTTATACAAGATTAATATACTTTATGTTATGTTATGATATGTTGTATTGTGTTATGTTGTGTTGTACTGTGCTGTGTTGTGTTGTGTTGTGTTTTGTTATGTTATGTTGTGTTGTGTTGTGCTTTGTTGCTAACTCGAGAAAGAACTAGACGACATTGCAGCTCCTACATGCCAAAGTAAAATGACTTCTAATGTTCGTTGATGCTGCTCAACGCAGCGTCGGGCAATGTAAGTCTATACAAAGACAGTTTAGCCAGAATATAAGGGATAACTTTGTTGAAATTGTCTGAAAACTGTTATCTGAATACTTGTCCTAAACGATGCCATACAAAGGACTTACAATCGATGCCGACCGACTGAATTGAGAGACTCGTGCTTAAAGTTTACGTACAGTTAAATATGCACATAAGTGAGGTCTTATGCAAGTTATTTCAAATTACTAATTTGTCTTAATGAAGCCCGAATGAAGCACTGACTTTGCTCCATATATGCGTGAGACATTAGAGTTATCAAAATTTGAAAGTGCAACTGTAACGAAGTCTAAAATCTTTCTTACCCATGCATTTAACGGAAAACAAGAATTCCCTTGTAATTTTTGAATTTGCGTAAGCGTCAAGACATTACAAAGTGAGTTTTCATTTTTTCTCATTACAAGAAATCACTGGTTCAGCAACATTTTCAAAATGTCAGCTAAACAAAAACTGTGAGACGTTGATAGTATTTTAACGCTTCCAACCTGGTAAGAATAGAGGATAAACAAAGCGACAGGAGAGGCCCCCAGTTTTATCAGTCTCTAATCAATGTACAATTAATGGTCAAATTAGAGCCACTAGATTTTAAACTGCATGGATATACGTATACAATACTGACCTTCAAACGCAGGAAAGCGAGGGTTGGCCATGTGCAACTCAAACAACCGAAATAACTCGGCGTGTTTTTTTCCTGGGAAAATTTTGGAGAATATTGGTCTTAAAGCCACTACTAGACTGCAGTATACCAATTTCGTGACAATCCGAGTGTAGAGGCAGTGTTGAAAATGATAGCAGTAAGATGTTCAAATTACTAAGTTTCATTGTAAAACATTGATACAGATCATTTATGTAATGGAAGCTATTCAACAAATCTCAGATAAACTTGACATGTGCATAACAGTTCGGCATATGTTGAGAATTTTTTCAACTTTGCAGTTTTAATGAAATTGAAATATTTCTCTTAGAAAACAGACATGAACAGACAAGTTGGCTCGTTTCCAGTCCCTCCGCGTTTTACATAGAGCTTTCAGCGGACTTTTAAAATGACTATGGAATACATACAGTTCTATCAAATTCTGACGGATTCAGTGAACAGACTTGTTCATCTTAAACTACTCTTTGCACTGATTTTTGGTTAATTTCTATCGTGTTTGTCTTTACCTTCCTTTATCTTAGCTATGTGACGTAGCACAACCGTTTCACGGCGCTTAACTCCCACTCATCCGAAGGGAGGCTCCGGAAATGTTTAGACAACTTAGAGAAGATCTTCGAACTCTTGTTTCAGATAGTCGGGGGACCTCTGACCTTTGCCAATGCTAAAATGCGTTTTCTTCAATAATGAATATATATGTATTCTTGCACGTCGAATTTTTTGTAGCTTTCGAAGGAAGACTATACAAGTTTTAGTAGTCGGAGGAAGTCTGCATGAGCCAATGACGGGAAAGAAACCCGTGGCTCAGTGATAGCCGATTAGATTCTCTTCCAGAGCTATAGAGGTCTCCCACGGAGTCAAATATTGGGTTCCCCAACTTGGTAGTGCTGAATATAATATGTTCAACGTGTCTTGTGGTGATACTTTCAAGATATCCCAGCTACTACATACTATTGCGCATGCTCAGTGACGGTACCTATGTAAAACGATTCCTGGTGTCGAAACAAGAATACCCTATCACGAAAACAACATTTTGATTCAATTCTGCAGCAGCATTTGATTACAAAGCAGCAAGTTGTGTTTAATAGTCTAAAGTAATCAAGCTTGTTGTGGAGACGGTAAAGGTTCTAAATGCAGAGCTCAAAAGCTGTCTTTTTATCCGAAAAGGAATTTGAATAGAGACCGTATGCAAAAATGGCGACGCAGTGGCCGACCGGTAAGACCACTGTGTTGTGTCCTTGAACAAGACACTTTACCTGACTTTGTTCCAGTCGACGCAGCTGTATAAATGAGTACCAGTTCTGCTGGGAGCTTACCTGATAGTGCAAGATTAAATGTTGTTGTATGTTCCAGGTTACCCTTAATCAAACTCGGCTAACAACCATGTTTTCAATTAACCGTTTGATATGAAATACGTGTAGTTTTAGTTATAGCTTAGAGTCGATTTTGACCATTTCAACGTTAGTAAATTTACAAAACCTGACTTAGCTGCTTAATGAGGCATACAAAATAAGACATTTGCATGGTGACGAGAAAGGCAAGAATTAACCAAAAATAGGAGTGGCTACTGAAGATGAAAAGTAAAATGTTCCCAACCTCAAAATATGAGTTTAGGGAACACAATTACCAGTACAATTGGCTAATTACAAAGTGCTCTAGCTTCGAATAGGTGTATTAACTACATAAGTCATCAAAATCCTACTAGAAAGTGCACATTAGGTTTTGTTTACTTTAATCAACAAAACTTGTACTTATTGATGCAGAAACGCAAAAACATTTCAGTTTTTCCTTTTTTTCTGAGTTGATGAACTTTTGAGAGAAAGGCAAAAAACAATTTTTATTTAATTCGATTGGTAACATTTGCAGTGACAACTACTGCTCGAACTTTGAAAGCTTTAGTTTAGCTGTCTGGTTCATTTAACTGGCAATCGCTGCAGTAAACATTTGTCATGAGTTGAAATGATTGATGTTGTTAACTTGCTCTAGATTTTGTCGAACCAGTTGGAAAAACTCTATAAAGTGATCATTCATATGCATTTTGAGTGTCTCGAAGAGTAGCATAGATTGGTGTTATTTTCTTTAACTTTTGAACCAGTTGATCAGTGAACCAAAATATGTGAAGTGACCATTCATTTTGTTTATTTTAAAGAGTAGAAATGATTGGTGTTATTCATTCTAAAATCGGAACTAGTTGATGAAATCCTATAAAGTGATCATTCATTTTGCTTGTCTTGAAGAGTAGAAATGATTGGTGTTATTCATTCTAACATCGAACCAGTTTATGAAATCCTTTAAAGTTACCATTCATTTTGCTTGTCTTGAAGAGTGGAAATGATTGGTGTTATTCTCCCAAACTTTTGAACCAGCTGATAAAATCCTATAAAGTGACCATTCATTTTGCTTGTCTTGCAGAGTATAGAAATAATTGGTGTTATGCAATATTAATTTTGAGCGATTCGTTGGAGCTCTTCCAGCAGAAGGTCCTCTCGTTCAGCTTGCCCAGTATAAAACGCACTACTTAAAAGTTCACTTTTTCAAAAGAGTCAACAGGAAGTTGTACGACTGGTAGTCAAGATCCATTTATAGGGTTTTCTTATTGATTTTCAAGTAGTTTACCCTCGAGGTCATTTCCGATTATACTGCATGAGGCGGTCACGTCCTCAAACAGACAAGCGTCACTATCACCAAAACATTAACAAGAAATAACAATATGTGCAACAGCAATGTAATTCAGTAAAAATTTGCACATGTATAAGGACAAGAACTGTTTGCCTGCTGGTGGATTTACGTTAAAGACGTTGTACCAAGGATTTGAAACAAGATTAAGATACACTCTTACATATTGTTTTGTCGCAGAAAACTTTGTCTACGTGGGAATCAGAAACTGGTTAAAAACCAAAGGCTCGTGGCATACCTTTATCCTCACTTTCCGGTCCGTTGTATACATGCACGAAAAGTAGCAAAAACAATTGTTTTGTATGAAGGGAGAACTCTTTGACAAAGAGAAATGTGCATGGAATAAGGACAAGGTGGTACAAGTAACTCGCTTTTGATGAGTTACCATCCCGGTCAAAGTTTCAGTTAAAATTCAGGACGGGCTCATCAGAAGATTTACACTGCAACTTTTCTCGGAGTGTTATAATCGGTTATAAAGGCTGTTTTATTCACCGATCCCATTCAACTTGGAGGAGAACCTAAAGGAACCGTGTTTATATATTTACAGTCACAATTGTGCAATTTCAAATACAGTTACGGTGTGTAGCTACCAATACAAATACAAGTAAATATAACAAAATATCTCTTATATCATCGAGAACTGAAATCGATATTTTTAAAGCAGTAGCTTGTTTTAAATTTTGTCTATATAAGTTCACCATCTAAAAGCAGTGTGGTTTCTAAGTCCCTAGCATTTATGGTTCAAGCTATTTTGGCCCCTCAAATGAAGACTAGCATTAAGGTTCTTAAAATGAATATAACAAATATGAAACAAACTACACGTAGACCTCCTTACATCTAAGATACTTGTTTAGGGCTTCAGAAAGCAATGTTCTGTGTGCTGCGAAACTTACTTTCAGTTGATACACTGCTAATCCCTAGTTATACAAGATTACAATTTAGATTTGTTATGAACAAAATAAACTAGCATGTTCCTTAAACTCAGTGTGAAATCGCTCGTGCAATAAAAGAAAGGCTGATTAAATTTTATACCTTGCAAATACTTGCAGTTAGCTCAGATTTTGTATTTATAAATGCAACTGAATTTGCTATATTAACTACATGTCTCGACGCAGTGAGAGAGGGGTTCTCCGGAAAAAAACCTCCAAGTATATTGTACATTAGAATTGCACATTGTATGCAACAATTCTGGCAAGGAGTCAAGAAAAACAAATTTCCAGACTATCATGCGGTCGATGGACTCTTTTTAAAAATGTTATAGCAGTTATATAGCCATATAGGAGTTAATCACAAATCTGGTAATCAATAACTCGATTTAGTACACATTTGTATTGCTGTTCGTTCTCTTGTCTTAGCTCCACAATGACCAGTACATGCAGTTGTCGTTTAGGCCTTTGACTGTCGTAGGTATTTTAAACCATATGACATAGTGTTTAACACCAATGAATCCTGATTTTTAAGTTTAGTTTCAAGTCCAACTGAATTCTCACTACATACATGGTTAAATCTATTTAAAACTTTTTGTAAACAAGTATATGTTAAACTTGCTATCAGTGTTGAGCTGTGTATCAGTTTGACGATATGTTCAGCAAGCCTTAACTATCACTACTCAATTTCTAAGCTATTATTCTTCTCATGACTTCTACCAATACTTCTAAAACCGTTTGGATTAAATTTGAATTTGTATAAGTTGCTTATTGGATGTGTTTCTACGGATTGCTGGACCGTTTTGTGCCAGCTTTTGGAACACTATGTACCGACTCGTACTAGGATTTTGCCTTCGAACTTCAATATCTTGATCGATTGTGATTCAAATTTCTAATACTTGAGGGAGTATTCGGTACTTTGCTTGGAAAACTGAATTAACTTTAAGAAATACACTAGAAAGCTTATACACACACGCAAAGACAATAGACAAAAACAAACTTTAGATTCCGCTAACTGTTAACAATGGCTGACCACAGACTTGAAGTAGATCCCAAATTACCTTCAATGGCAGGAAAGCGTGGACGTGCCATTTGCAAGATATGGAGATGAAAGATGCTAGTTCCAAAATATATATGTGTATATATAGTCACGGTAAACTTCTCAGATCTGCTGTTCCGTTTTACCGAGCGATTCCAAAGCAACAAACATTCGTTACGCAGAGCTCCGGCTGACTCTATCGTCTGCCACTTGTGTAACACGAACAAAATCTATTGAAGTTACCAATCATCGCTGCGTATAGTAATACACTCGATCTTTTTTATAAGATGTTTTTTTTAGGAACAGGAGGCTAAAAAAGCCCAACGCATAATCTTGAACGTTCTAAGAACATGTTGAGGCTGAAGAACGCAAAAACTTTTGGATATACTGCACAATTATAGACAAGATTATGGAAATCATCTTTTCTTTGTACCTTTTAACTTTTTTTAATTAATAAACTTTAACATAGTCTAAATTGTTTTAAAATCAATTAGCTTTTTATTTGTTAATTTACTTATTGTCATAGCATGTAATAAGTCTGAGAGAATCAGGTCTGTATTAATGATAACGACATTTACAATTTACATTTACAAATATACAATTTACAACTCCTTGCTACAGGTTTGAATTATTTCTGATGCATTTAAGCTGAGGTTTACTAGCTACAGTGGTTTGTTTCGTAGCATTAAAACATATAGGTAGAGTTATTCAATGCCAAAATCTGGAGTTAAAGATTTTGCAGTACAAGACTTTGATTCCAAAATCTTTAATTCAAGATTTTGGATTAATTCTTACCCTACTGACTCAATTATACTCTATAGTTCCATAAAATAACTCAAGATCAGGTATCCAGATTTTAGCACAATTTACTTTGCATTTTGAGTTTAAACTTTTCATAATCTATCAACCACAAGCACTTCCTTACTAATTCACCACTATATCATCATATAAATTTTTCAACTACAAAAGTGAACCTTTATCTTTATTTCAATTTTAAAATACAAAGCCCCCATAAGCAAATATACCTTGAGTACTTACTTCAAAAGTTTTCAAGACTTAAAAATTTTAATGTTTCTTGAGCTAATTCAAATCGAACAATTTTTGAACCTACCAATAATTCAGTTCTCGGACACATTTCACTTAAAAGTGCATGCACATTACTAAATACTAATAGTAGAAACAAGCTAGTATATACTATCAAGATTGCTGCAATCTGACTGGCTAACTATATAGTATAACTTACTTATTCACTGTCTATTGAGCGAAAGACAGCAAGTAGCGAAAATGCCGGTGTTTATTTTTTCAAAAAAGCAATGGTGGGTTCTTTAAACACTAATAGTTGGTTTCTGCTAAAAGAATCAGACAACTTGTCGTATTCTATACGAATCCAATAGTCTACTGGTCCTATATTGAAACATAGAAAACTTAAGTCCTAGTCTAACTGTAAATTGGTAATACAATTGCTAATATATAACTTTTAAACGCTTTTTTTACTACAAAAGCTTGCCTATTTCCCTATGGAGATAAAGTATGCTGTATGCATGTTTACACAATTGTAAGGAACAACCTTCAGGGTAGTGTTTAATTTGAAGCAATGATAATGATTTAAAGAAGAAAACATTGCGAATCTTTTTTTATAAAGCTAAAAAAATTGCTCAATCGAGCCTCAGCTTGTTCTTAAATTGTTCTTAAATTTTGGTTAATCTGAACCTCGTTGTTCTTATAAAGTTGTTCTTAAAAAAACAAAAGCGTATACTGTTGCTATTGCAATTTCTTTTATATATTAAACAACAAAAAATTATAACTTCTGTTATTCCAGACGACTTAATTGTACACTTGTAACTGAACGGTTTCGTGTAAATAAGCAACATTTTCCTTCACGAACTACAGATTATTGCGTGACTAAGTCAAAAACAAAAATCAGAGCTGGTATCTTTACTGAAACACTTCACTTAGCAAATTACATGCAAGTTGTTTATCAACTTTATGCATGTTGTTCATTTGATAACAAACAAATTAGATAAGAAAAAAGTTTAAATGTTACAAGACTTTTAGGTTCAAGCCCTTTCACTTCTATAATGTTTAACAATGTCTAAATTCTCCTTACAAAATCAATATGAAATAGCGTGACTGGTTTTGAGAACATGAAATCTGATTATCTCACTCTCTCAAATTAAATTTAAAATTTCCCAACCTCTTTAATATAATGGTATGATTGCGTAGATATGAGGTATACGTGTTAATAAACTGATCGATCATTTGATATTTTAGAAACAAAAGGGCAAGTAAAAGGAAACGTTTTCGTATTTACCCGAGGACCTACAAATTTTTGAAAGACGTCTTAAACTTGTCTAACGATAAGCCATTCTCCAGTCTACTTTGAACGTCGCTTGATGTCGCAAATCGAAATGTTACAACCGAAAGCGTGAGACAATCGATGAAATATCAATTTATTATAAGTCTTAAACTTTTCCTGTTTTTGCCAAGAAAGAAAAACAAGATTAAGAGATTGCTTTCGGAAATCCGGATCCACCTGTTAGACAAAAAACAAGTGTGAACTATAACTAGGCGAGTTTGTCGACATTGTAACGAATATAGGTGAACTTTGAACCGGAAATTATCGTCTGAGAGAAGAGCAAAGAACTTAATCCAGTTGCTAGGCCTTTGATTTCTTTAAAAGTAAATAATCAGCACTTTTGTTGAGCACATCGTAAAGTTATTCAGATTTTATGCTACTGGGTTTTAGATTTTGTGAGTCCTCTATTTCTAATGTAAGATTGATTGTACGAGAAAAAAAATCTGTCCTCTCTTGGAAGACTTGGCCCATTTTTTTTCAATAATCATTTTTTAGTCTACATCTTAAATTCTAACAAAAAAGCCTTTTTTATTTTATCGTTAAAACCTATCAATTTAAAAAACTTTCACATGGTAAACCCGCCAGCTCGCAAAACGTGCATTCAGTTTCTTCTTGAATGTATGTTTAGGCCGCCAACCAACTGTTACTGCGCGTGGTGAAGAATTCTAGTTTAGTTATAAAAGCACCGTTTATGAAATACATGCATTGTCCAGTCTCGCCGATTTATAAACGGAAACGGTTGGATCTGTTTCCTCAGTATATAGACAGAGCCGGCCTAACTCGGTCTGGTGCAATTCAAATCCATTACGAATCTTCGTCCTGTACTAAATAAACCTACATTTGCCGGGCTATTAAGGTTTTTCAAATTACTTGAGAGTTTCCGATGTAGTTAGAGGAAACTCTTGACAAATGAGAATTTTAGAAACTTCGAACGTCACTTCTCGCAAAGTATTGTATGACGAGCGGAAAAGACAGTAAAGACAAAAGTCAGGAAAATGCCATATGAAGGGGAAGTAAGACCCTGCTGGTTGAGTTTTATGATTTAGAAAAGTGCTACAAAATTTTCTCGCCGAGGCAAACTACTATACAACGTTTCCTTGTTCTTTTGGTGAGTTTGGGAAGGTTTTCACTGGCTACTTTTGCCGAAAATATTTCTCTTTTTTTCTTAGACTTAGTTAACTCCAAATCTCACTGAGTGACGATTCACCTAAAACATGGCTTCGTACTCCATGAGTTCATTATTTCATTTCTGTTGTATAACACACTTATATAGTATTGAGTTATTGGTTATTAGGTTTCTGCCGACTATATACGAAAACTAGCAGCATACCCTTTTCAACAAATGGATGCTGTGTAACTCTATTAGAGTTTCACGTACCTGTCTTATTCTTCGAGCAATTCAAAACAGGTTGTTTCTGACTGCCGAAAAACACACTGTTCAATAACTAACAAACAAAGACCACGTGCCAGCTGGTCCAGCAAGCAAAAGAAGGCAAATTATGCGTCATACTTAAATCCAGTACTTGCTCGACTAATACAATAATTAAAACCTTTAACCAAAAGCTAAAGAAATTATTATAGAACTCGATATTTAAATGGTTTTGCAGCTGATAGGGACTCTAGAATCTCAGGTTGTAAAAAGGACGATTATTTGAGACAACTTCACAATTGGTTGATTTTGACAGACTAGGTTTATGTAGAACGATTTGTTGGCGGGTTAAACGATGTCCCACGTTGAGAAACTCTGTCTCCAATCAATAATGATGGATTTTCATTGTGTTTCGGATTAACACGCCAATTGATTAAGTGGTTGTTTTTCAAGACAGAACGAAGGAAGATAAACAAGTAAACAATGGTCTTACGTTTTGAGTCTGATGTGCGTCTCCCAACCTTTATGTTTTATTGATTTCAGTGGAGGCCAATTTAAGAAAATAGTTGTAAAGTAGAGTTTTTGCAGACTCCTGACAGCTTTCTTTTTCTGCGTTTTTGTCTTTTCCTCTTTTTACACATTGTTTTATGTTTTATTTATTTGTTTAAGTCTTCATCTACTGTCCAACGAGACGGATTACTGAGACGACTTAAAAAAGGTCTCTTGGCAGCAAATGGATTTTTTTTCCCTCTACTTTCCTAGACGAGAAAACGACATTACAGCGGAGTGAATAAAGATGAGCGTGTCTAATAATTTGACCCCGCCATTAGTTTGGTTTTAATGAGTGTAAATTTATAAAAAAGTGATCGCTTCTTTTACAGCTGATTAGAAACCAAAATAATCGACCTTTCCTTCAACCGCAGAGATGCAGAACAACCCAGCGACAACAGCTTGCAACTACAGAAGGATTCGGAAAAGCATCAAGTCGACCCTCCCACGCATTCTCAAGTCAAGCCCGTCTTCTAAACATGAAAAAGGTTGCATATCAATAATTTTCTTATTTAATAAAGGTATTATTCCTTTGAACATCGAGGCAGACGTACAACTGTGTGTTGGCTCAATCGACGTCGAATTCTCGCGGGGCGAAGTTCACGTTTGCGGCTGGAGTCGAGGAGTAACGCAGTTGTTCAAAGTGTGTAGGTCTATAGCTAACAAGTCTTCTTGATTACGACTCAACTGTCAACTCAACTTTTAACCAGTCTTTAAAAACATATTCTTTTTGTTGTTAGGTAATCTGTAATTGCAACACAATTATGGGACTTTTATGTTAGATTTAAGCCTATCTTTTATGTGTTCAGCACACGAATTCACAAGCAAATACAGTTTGCAAGCTAACGGTTGTTTCGATCTGCCTGAAATGCGTGGCAAAGTTTTGCAAATTTACAATCATTCCGCAAGATTGAGGTTGGTGTTACGCTCTTTTAAGGAAATGCAATAACAATTTATCTAATACGTTGTATAAATATCTAGTAATAACGATATCGTATAATTGTTGGAACGAATAAAGACTAGAAGAAAATGTTTTCAAAGCCGGAGTGTTGGCCGGAGGGTCTGACTAGTCGTATAAGTTATGCCAACGTAAAACTAAAACGAGAAACAATTTTAGATCAGTGAGCAAGCGAAACACGCATTGTGTCTCTAGTTTCCTCCAGAAATACTGAGGTAAAACTGAACAAGGAGGTTTGAGCTAAATCAGACTTGCGCGCGTTGTTATAGTGGCAACTCGGTCAAAAGAGCTAGAGAATCTAACAGCAAAATACCTTCATAAGCCGGAAATCTTGGATAAGCCATTTTTGCACACAGGTTGTAAATCGAACGTCTTCAAATTCTGCGAAGAATGATATCACAGCCTCTATCGCTTGATTGGTGTCCACGAGTCAATAACCGTCGTTGTTTGAGTAAGTTGTGAGAAAACACTGCTTACTACGAAACCGCTGGGCGATGTGTTGTCCAGTTCCCTCCTCCGCACTCTGTTTTAAGTTATGTTAATTGATAAGTAGTAGTGGGCGAATATATGGGTGACTGCAATATGGAGAATGGCGCACGCACTGAGCGTAGGTGGCCAAAAAACCAGCTGCGTGAAACAACACTAGATGGGAATACGACAAATATTCGCCGCCGAGCTCGTCCGGATATTTTCGACAAACTTCGCCGTTCAAAAGCGAGCATGACATCACTGAGAAGGAGTAAAGCTTTGTCATTCCTGAATTTTGTAGAAATTATGTTCAATTACATTAGGTAAACGACAAAACACAAAGTGTATGTTAGCATACCAACAAGTGGGCAATATTTGCAGTTGTGAATCGTTTTTACTCATCAAATCGCATTTGTTACGGCCAGCACGTCGCAAGCTTAAGTTTTGAACTGAAGAAGGAAAGATCATCGCGTGGGCTAAAAAGTTGCAAAACATTTTCAGTTCTATCACGCTAAATATCTACAAGCATCATACTATTAAAACGGGCATGAAAATATTTGACACACTCACAAGCAATTAAGTCTTTCAATAAACACGTTTATTTCATTTCTCTTCCGTCAGGTTCGATACTCTGCTTCTTTTGAAGTCTTTACCGTTTGCGGCAATTATTCATTGAAATTGAGATTATTCCAGCCATGGAAACTAATCAGTAATCTTTCTTTTACTCCCTGAAGTTTCCCTATTTTTAAAAAGATTGGGGACGAAGGGCTCCGTGTTCATCTTTGTTTTAAAACTACCTGTCGTCAATGCTCGACAGCATCTCTTTGTAGTTACGGAAGGTTGTACCAATTGACCAAGGTTTCTACTTCTAGCCGTATGGAGCATGTCACTTTAGAGGCTTAGTTTTTTATCATGCGGACAGGAAGTTCAACCTACTTCCAGCGTCCACCCGTCTGGCTGTTTCATTGTACCACCAGTTTCCACGAGTGCCTTGACTTTGCGCGTGGAAAGCCGGCGCTAAATTTTTAATATGTTATTCATTTTAGCTATTATACCATGATAACTTGTACCCTTCCCATATACGCCCCATACATCTTGTGTTTGTTATTGTTTTAACGAATGCACATACCGTAAACGCTCTAATATAAGCCCCGGGGGCTTAATTATTTTTAAACCTTCAAGACGGGTGGCTTATTAGAGAGGGGGGCTTATTTGAAAATTTTCATTAGCCAAAGACAGAAAATCAACATGAAGTCCAATTATATATTTAATAGCAACTAGTAACTGGCGTTTTAACCAGTATTTTTCAAAAACTAAAACAAACGTTGACAAAATGTACTTTTGACTCGAGACACGTTTCGTCTTATCTCCATCGTCTTTATATTTGGAGAAGGATGGCTTATTTAAAATTTGAAACTTTAAACGTTGGGCTCATTAGAGAGGGAAGCCTATTAGAGAGGGGGCTTATTAGAGAGGGGGGCTTATTAGAGAGGGGGGCTTATTAGAGAGGGGGGCTTATTAGAGAGGGGGGCTTATTAGAGAGGGGGGCTCATTAGAGAGGGGGCCCATTAGAGCACTTATACGGTTAACAATTTCAAACTACCCAGCCGTATTGCTTTCCCTATGTAGCCGCAAGCTTCACAAACAGCGTACTGCACACGCTTGTAACAATCCAAGAAAATTTTGAAAAAAATAGAAATATATATATATCACCTGATAAATTAAAGAGAGTTTGGCTCTTTGTGTTGTCAGCCGTATTGGTTTACATGGTACCTTGGTTTTAGCGACTCGGAGACCAATGAATTTCATGGTAAACAAAAAGGTTAGGGTTGAAAGTGGGAGGGTTGTGAAGGCAACAGCGGGTAGAAGCTTCAGGCTAACCAAACCAGTCACAATATAAAGTTTAAATCTCATTAACATTGCTCAAATGAGAAAATGAAAACAAAATTACACTAAAAATAGCCGCCCTTTTCAATCATCTCGTAATGTAATCGACCAAAACGAATATTTTTCACATATGACCACGCAATGTTTTTTTAAACATCTTTTCCACATACTAGTATACAACACATTTTGATTACTGTCACTCGTAGAAGCAACTTGTTGACAAATATCATAAGTTATACACTGTAAAAGATTTGAATGAAACTAACGTAGTTCGGGCGAAAGTCATTCGTCTGAGAACACACATAAATCAGACGAAGGACTATGACCACCCGAAACGCCAGTTTCGTTCAAATCTTTTACAGGGTAAACTGATAGTAAGCTGTTTTTGTAGCAATACAACACCGACGCAATGTTCAACCTTTCCACGGATTGTCACACACAAGTACATTGTTTATACTGCGGGTTCGGCAGACAGGTTTTAAAATAAATCTTCCATCGCAGAAGTTAAATCAAGTTTTTCTCGCTTATAAATTGTCCCTTTTAGTAGTAGTTTGTGCTTGCAAAAAACCCTTTTCATGAATCAGTTCCAATCAAGAATGAGGCTTGTCAGGCTAATTTGAGTGCATGCAAAAGAATTTTGAAATGACCGTTTGTGAAAAATGATTAATACTGACAGTTGTAGTATGCTCCCTTTTCTCATCCTCACCCCCTCCCCCCTCCGCCTTCCTTTTCCCGAGTCTTAACCAGAGATTTACTTTTGTTACATTACTTAACCAACCACTCTATTCAGGCACATATCAGTTGCTATACTAATAAAATAACAGAAGAACCAGTAACTCTAAATGAACATGAAGTTTAGATTTAGCTTGGAAACATGACAGATATCTATAAAATAGGTAGAAATAATATGCCTGTGTCATGTGTCTCTCTAGCTGGTTACCGATGCTTTTGGAAAACCAGAAAACAGTGGCTGAATATTCGAACTTTGAAGCATGCATGTCGTTAGGTGATAAATTGATCAAAAAACCAAAATTAGGCAATTCTCATTTGAATGTCATCCCAAAACATGTTCATACAAAAAATATGTAAAAACTGTAATGTTGTGGATTTGACGCGAACTGATGCTGCAGAAATGGTTCAAATGTGCATTTATGTGTTGACAGGGAAGGTCAAACATGCAGGCAATACTTATTTGTTTCAACAAATAAAGAAATGTTTATGTTGGGGTATTACTCATGCTTCCCACATTGCACATTGGTTTAAATTCTGGGTTTACACGTGGGGCGAGTGCATGTTTTTACCCCGAACCTAAGTGCTCATTTTTTTTCCCTACGAAATGACACTGTCTCTAGCCCTCGTGTAGTTCAAAACACGGATAATTACTTGTCGCTGATGGTATTCAGTTTGGGACGGCAGGGAATAGCGCCTAGTCTACACAAGGGTGTTGTGATACGTCATTAATGTGCGTAACTGTTTTTCGTAACCCCGCTATAACTGCTCGGTTCTATTTGCGTAAAACCCACAGCATGTAATTAAGTCGCAATACAAATCTGGCTCTTGACCTACAAAAATCAGAAGTGCGAAACCATTTAAAAAAAGATAAATAATCAGAAGTAAAGAATAAGCTTCTTAGAAAGTGTCTATAAGAAACAAAGCTTATCACAAAGTAAAACTTTAGCGTATTCATTTTAGCCAGTTATTGTAAACAAGACGTTTTTCTGGCCTCCGCTCATACTGGTATTACGTCTTCGGTTCTATAAAAAGAAGTGTAAAATAGATTAAACGGTTTTGCCTACTCAATGAATATCGGTCCGTCATACATCGTTTATTATTTATCCTCTCCAATTTGCCTGTGGAATAGCTTGAGGAAGAAATATATCAACGGAGGCAATACCGACATAATTTAATGAATGATGGACAGACTGAGGCAACTTCTAGCTAGGCCCACACAAAACTCCAGGACATATTACGTTGGGCCTATTAACACTGTACGTTTGTACAACATAATGCACCTTTATAAACACGGCAGTTTTGGCTACAGGTTAACCAGAAAATCCATAGCGTGTGGGAGATGGCAAAGTCGGGGTTTACGGGAGGAATGGGGGAATGGCAGGTTACACAGCCAATAATTGGCGGGAGTTTTTAGTGCCGGCTCTATCTAGTACGCTCGAGTACCGATGCCGATGTTGTATGTACATTTGTAGCTTATTGACACCTTATAAAAAGGGGACTGTTTGTCAGAAGTCCTGTATGGTTAAAAACAAGAACGCGGGTTGGGCCCTGAAGAGCAATGTAGTTTCGAAGATTCAAACAGAAGCCAACTGTCACGTGTGTTTTTATTGAAGCTTCTTCTCTCACATTTTCCGTTTGAACACCGCACCTGCAAGCGAAATGTTTGTAAGATTTTTATAGTTAGAGTTACAAAAAGTGCTTTGACTTAGAGAATACCCGAAGCTTGCGTATCCCAGTAATTTCTAGCTTTTTTTAACACTTCGGGTTTGATTCTTTTCGGATTATTTTAACATCATTAGTTCAATGTTTTTTAGCTTTTTTATTTCACTTCCAGAGTCAAAGAGTACAGAGGGAGGCCCCACACTTGAGCCCGTTGTACTGACACGCAGCCTCGAAACAAATAGATACTAACTTTTAAGGATAGGGCTTACAAGTACTAATCTTTGCACTAGCAGCCAGAATTTTCAAAAATAAACCGTCTACGTAATCAGCTGGAAGCTGAAGTGTTTTGCTTCAAGCCAAAAAAGGAGACTTGACTTTATAAGTGTTTCTGTCGACCCGGTTCGCAAGTGGAGTATTTTTAGGACAAAGAAAAACGGATATTTTAAAATCATTAACAGTCTTGTTTTCGCGTGTTCCTGAGGTTTGTAAACATTATATGCAACAATATTGCACTTCCGTCGATCTAACTATGAAAAGAATTGTAAAGACAACGACGCCACTCCAAAGACCAAAATAGCCATCGAGAAAGTTCAACTACATCACGCAACGTATTTACTGTTCTAAAGCCCATAGTATGCCTTAAGGGCTTCCAGAAAAACTCATTTGCAAAAATTATTTGAGCGTAGTTATATTTTGCGGAAGTTTATATTGAACATGAATTTAAAGTATTTCAATTGTGTTTTAAGCGTGCAAAACGTTACAAAGCAATTTAGTTCAAACACAGAACTTACTCTCATTTCAGCAGAAAAACACGACTGTGAGAAATAGGCACCTCGTGGAAAGATGATTGCAAGTTTAAAAGTTGTGACTGTCGATTGAAAAACCACACCAATACTGACTAGTCGATCAAACAAATTGTATGTTTCATGCAAATTATTTCAAACTTAACCCCTCCCCAAAAAACATATATATGTGATAGCGAGTTTTGTTTCGAAGACTACAGATTGTTACTTCATATCAGCTATAACCTATAATGACATTCTTCCATCAAATGGCGTTCTTTCACATTGTTTCAAGGATCGATTGTTGTCGTAAGAATATTCTTTTCATTTCTTTCATTGAAAACTGCTCGAATTGCCAGAGTTCAGCAGAGCAGAATATCAAAATGACGTAAAACGCTTACCTAATTCAAAACGCCTACTTTTCTCGAAAACCTTGAACGTCAAACAAGGGAAGAAGAGACCGTAAGAACTAAAAATAGAAAACTTCAGCGGCAAAGGCGTGACCACAAGAACCATTTATACTGCATAAACATTTACTATATTGAATATGTTAACTTCATTGAATGAGTTAATTATATTGAATACATTAACTACAGTGAATATATTAACTACAAACTTAAAGCATTTTAAAACACAGAATGGTATTTCTGGAGTTTTGTAGAGTCACAACGCGAGGGTTTTGTTGTTTTGTTTCAGCTGCAGTCTGTTTTGAGGTTTGTGATTTTTTTCGTCTCCTCACAAAGATAATTAAAACGTAGATTTGGAAGAAAAGCTTCTAAGAATAAGTTTTATTGTTGTGGACATTGGGTTTATCTCTGCTAAAACTTTTTGTATCTTTTTAAATTCCGACGTAAAACTGTATTCTAAAAAACTAGGAGTTTACTGAAATGACAAAAATCAGTCGCACTGAAATTTCAGTCGGACTGTAAAGGTAACGTTACGTGAGGCAACTTTTGCGCAACTTCTCGCGGCGATGGCGTTGCGAGTCAAGTTGCACGAGCCGATGCGGCACGAAGAACCCCCCTGCAACGACTAAAATCGTTGCGAGACAAGTTGCAACAAAAGTAGATTCCGGTTCTATTTTCCGTAACGTTTGCAGCTACTTTCTTAGCTTCAAGTTGCTGGAGCTATTGCACCGTGCAACAATCCTTCTGGAACTTATCTCGACAGGCTATTGCGAGATAAGTTGCAAGAGAGTTTTAAGTTTTTAGATATGACACGAAGATGGTGCAGAACTTGAAAAATGGGCCAAATATACATTTATATGTTTTTGTTTTAGCAAATAAAAACAGTCAAGCTTGTGTTGGGGTCATCACTCATGCTTCCCACATTGGATTGTTTAAATTCTGTGTTTGCACGAGGGACGAGGTCATGTTTTTATCCAGCCGAGCCTGAGCTGCTGAGTGTGTATTTCTTCCCCTACAAAATTAAACTGTCTATGGCATTGTCTCTCGTGGGGTATAAAACAAGGGTAATTACTTGCCGCCGATGGTATTCAGTTTGGGACGGCAGGAAACGCCGCACTGGTGTATACACTGAATGGTGTTGTGATATGATATTAACATGCGTATATGTTATTCCTCGTGCAACATGCCCATAAGGGCTGAGAATTTATTACGATTTTCACCCTCCTATAAACCACCATAACACCCCAACCATCTCCGGGTTTTTCAGACTCTTATAAACCTAGAAATCAAGCTGATTTCTTCATCTGTGGACTTATCAAGTCCAAACCTCTAAAGCCTTAAACAATAGTTTCAAAACTTTCGTTTCACTTCATTTTATTTGACTTTAACTTTCGTTTTTGTCCCAATCCATTCGAAATCTAATCTATTTCGTAATATGCTGTCTTTTATTGATTTGTATTGTATGTCGCTTAGTGTATTATAGTACTGTATTATTTACCCTCGTGTTTCATTTCTCATTATATGCTTGATTTCTGTTTATTTTGTTAAGTTCTTTTTGGCTTATTACTTTTTGTTATTCACCGCTATTTTGAAATTTCTTCAGTCTACCAATTTAACTTGTTGTGTTTTGTCATGACTCTCTATTTATCGCATGACGACAGTGAAGGTATTCATATAATGATACATACATTTGTCGGTAGAACTTAGTAGTTCAGTTTAAGAGTGCTCTATAAAGCAACAATAGAGCTTGGTAAAAAAGCCAAGAAACTCGAATAATAGCAAATTTTTAACCAATCTCAACAACTTTGCAATGTATGGTACATACAACTTCATTAAAAGGTCGATATGAACAGAATTCAAGCATCTCCTTAGGGTAACCTCCGTTCGATTTTAAACTTTTATTGAGAGTTGTAGAACCTAGAAAAGGTTTGATTAAATCTCCTTTTATCAAAAGAAATTATTGTTAAAACCAACGCACCCTAGTGAAGATCACCTCAATTGGAGCCGGAAAACTTAGAATCAGAGATTTTATTCACTTTTCACAGTTTACATACATGTTCAATTCGATCACAAAGTGTTTACACGTACACAAAGTTGTCACAAAACCATTACGATACGAGTATACCTAGCTACAAATAGAGTAGGAACATAAAGACTTCTGATCATAGATATACTGAGTAGGGTATTTTGGAAGTATCTAGTGTGTCTCAAGCAACTGCACGCTTTTTGTTTTGTAAGTACAACTTTATAGAAACAACGAGGCTCGTGCAGATTGGCCAAAATTTAAGAACAATTTAAGAACAAGCTGAGGGTCGGGCTCGAAAGCTAATTTACCAAGCTTTGATCTTTAATTACCAAAACAAACCGGATACAAAATGTTTCGCTATTTATAAACACTAGAACTCTCGGGCAAAACGAATCGGCGAATCGAGGGCTAAACCCGCGCGGATGAACTGATAAAATTCGTTTTCCAATACATTAGGCTAGGTTTTAGTAGGATGTAAACCACACAGAAATAAAAACAAATTAGGACTCAAATCGTCAAAAAATTAAGAACAATGAGTAAAGCGTGTCGGTGTGTAATTAAATTATCATAAGTTTCTGCGGACATTAAGATGGGATATTTTGTTATACCATTCAGTACTCTTGCCGCTTTTGTTGTTTTGTGGTTGTTGTTGTATTGACATTGATTGATTACAACTGTTAAGGTTTTAAACTCGATAATGTTGAGATAGTAACCGGATCTCGTTCGGGAAAAATTATATTTGCTTTGGTTGTGATTCTACACCTAAAAACATCGCTCTGACTCGCCCTTCCCCGTAATCATAGAAAACTTATATTAAAATGAAAGGTTTTTCTTACCAGGTATTACACTGAAAGCCAAAGGGGAGGATTCTAGAATACCCTGCGACCTTGCACCATCTTTTGTTCTTGATTGTTGTGCGCATCTATTTTTATAGAACGAGGAATGCGCAGTAATAAACTACCGTAGTGGCAGGGTATTCTAGAATCGACTGAGCACGGTACCAAGCGACTTATGATTGCTCTATCAGCACCATGTATAAAAACGTTTGTTTCTGACCATTGAGTTAAGGGGGTATGGGACCCTAGAAATGTATATTTTTGATATAAGCTTTACAAACACCAAATTAGTCTCATGGACAAGCTTTGTTTTGTTTGAAGCGAGTTTTTGTTTTGTGAAATGATAAATTGGCTTATAAGAGTGTGAAAGCGGAGGGTTTCTCCTGCATTGATGCGGCCTCACAGGGGGTACACACCTGCACACCTCATATGCAGTGACCAGGAATAAAGTTATGCCCTCGCCTCGAAAACACACGTTAGCTTACGGACACGCGCGCTTCATCAATCCACAGTACTGCAGGGTTCCATCTTCAAGCTATTTTTCCTTAATTATCTTATCGAAGTAAATGCTTGGCAAATGGGAATTTTCACTGTTCAGTTGGTATGCTCCTTGCTTACAGTTTTCCTTGAGTAACGATGCTTTTTAATTAAAACTCTGGTATTTATTTTTTTGTCCATGTTTTTAATATCCTAATAATTAACCTAGCATGTGTTCTGCTTTCAATACACTGTGTAAACATTTTTAAACAAACGTTAACCCATTAAATTAACTTGCTTCCAGCTGAGGCGGCTTTCCACTCTCGCCGTGTAAACTGAAACTGATGGGTTCCACCCCGCAGCTATATCTACATGGTAGCAGCTAAAGGTCGAAAACTTGCACGGTGCATGAATACTGTTTGTGTTTGTTTGTAGGCCGAGGCGCTTAGCGTGTTCGACTCGTAATCCTAGGGTTGCGAGTTCGAGCCCCGGTCAGACCACTGTGTTGTGTCCTTGAACAAGACACTTTACCCGACTTGTTCCAGTCGACTAAACTGTATAAATGAGTACCAGTTCTACTGGAAGCTAACCTGCGATAGATTAGTGTCCTGTCCAGGGGGTGTCAAAGACTCTCATCCGCTTAACACTACTTTCAGAAACCGGAAGGCTTACACGGAAGGAACCGTCTTTTCATTTCTTGATTACAATAGAGATCGTACTTAGAACCCGAGGTTACTTGTCAGCCGTTTACCACGAGAACATGCGCAGATCAGTTCTCGAACCTCTACTAAACCGTGCACTTATTTACCCGTTTGAAGTGCTAACACACTACCAATTTCCTTTTGGACAGCACTAGGAAAAAATGTCCTGGATTTTGAAGGACGAAAGTTTGTCAA
>JANVCF010055560.1:0-24754 GCA_025388745.1 Hydrozoanthus gracilis
GCAAGGTCAGAAAACTATGGCCTTATTGCATCATGGGTAAAAACACTCTTTATAGAAAATTAGACATGAACAAGTTAAATAGAAACATATAGAAACATATATATACATGCAAATTCTTTCTTTGACCGAGCAACCAAGCCATAACAAATTTGTTTTTGTCTAACTTTGTTGCTGTTGCTGCTGAAGACTTTATTACTGTAAAACTGAATATAAGACCCTTGTTGTAGGCCAAAAACAACCCCGCATACTTGCCCTTTTGTATATAAATCGAACTATTTTCCTTTAACAAGTTCCTACCCAATTTTTTTTCTGAACCGAAGCCGAAGGAACATTACCTAACCATAATGGCATTGGCGTATTTAAAAGGGGTTCTTTTTCTCGTACATCCTAAGCGTGCTGTTAGCGCAATTTGAATGTCACGATGTGGACATGATTTTAAGCCCACAGTGTTTATGACCTGCGGCAACCATATGTTGGGTGACCCCTTAAGCAGCCAGGGTCACCACATGCTTCACCGATTATGCAACTGAGCTCGCAAACAGTTGATAGAATCCTTGAAGAAAGAGATAGAGTTTTCTTGGATGCTTTGAACAATCAAGTTATTCCATATCATCTTCTAGCAATAAAAACCTCAAAAGACCTCTCGAGGATCCAAATTTGTCCCTAAAACCATCGGTGAAAGCATGTGGTGACTCTGACGCAATAATCGAGTTTATGAAATAGTCGTCCTTACCTCAACTGTTGCAACTATCTTACTCCATTTAAGCGTTTTTCAATTTCCAATTTCTTTTCAGTTTTAGTATGTGGGTTTTTTTTAAAAAAACTAACATCCTTGCCAAAACCAATCTTACCATTATTCTTTTAGTTTTTATAGCAAAATAGTTCGTTTCGTTTTAGAAAAGATAAAACTCAAAACAAACTCACTCTGAAACATTTCCCCCACGCGTGCGGTTTGGCCCCGACTTCCGTGCACTCAATATTTTGGAAGTGGTATAATCACAACTCTCTGACCAGGGAAATTTAAAAAATGATAACTTATCGGTGTACACTACTGAAGATGCTCGCAGCACTCCCCTTTTAATAAAACCGCTAGTTTTAATTCTATATTTTAGCTAAAACTTAATATAAAATTCTTGCAAATCTGTTGGCTTGCTTGGAAATTATAAGATTACTAGGCTTGTTTCATACCCATCCCCCTCCCTTTCCCTTCAATCTACAGATTCAGGAAAAATTTTCGTCCATAACTATTTGGGGACTATAGTAATAAAGAAAATCACTCAATCGAAATAGGCTAATACAGAGAATAACTTTTCATTAAGAAGAATTGCACCGCATCGGTTTTTCGTTGCCGGTTTTACAGTCAAACCTGTAGTAACATGGGAACCTTGACAAACGTTATCAAGGTCTCAATCCAAATTTCCTGACCGCGGTATCCAGGCGAAACAATTTATTTTTCTGAACCCAGCAAAGCCGAATGAACACTACCAAGCCATAATGGCGTTGGCGTATTCAAACGGGTTCTTTTTTTCTCGTGCATGGTTATCATAATTCTATGCTTAAATTAGAGCTTGAAACAATTCTTGCACCTCAGTCAGCTTCCCTGGAAATTCTCAGATTGCAAGACTTTTTTCGTACATATCCCCCTCCCTTTCCCTCAAATGGGCGTACTGATCAAGTAAACTTTACGAAGTTGAACAAGACAGCGGTTATAACCGGAGTTTAACGGCAATCTGCATAACCATAAATAATGAATACAATCACGCGTAGAATAAAAGACTAAAATAGTACAGCATAGTAAAGTATGCATGGTCCAGTATGCTCAAGATGAGATGCCTACCTCGATGCCGTACACATATATGTCACTCCTACTTGTGTCAAGATGAAAACCAGTCAAACGCGCTGTGGGAAACTTGTATACCGGGTACAAGAGTTGATCCAGACCATCACTCAACACTACGAACAAATTTTTTGACTGTGGAAAAAATAGCAATAACAGGTTATATCGAACCTAATAATAAATTCTTCTGAAACACGACCGTAGAATACAATCAAATGTCAAGCTTAGAACTTCTTCTAGTCACACGTTAACCCTGCCTTAACCCTTTCTTACTTACAACGGAACTTCCGAGTTTTTTTCCTCAGAAACTAACATTTTGAACTCAATTCGGCGTGTTTAGTACTAAGAAACGTTCAGTAAAAGTGATTATAAACATAACCTTGTTTTAACTCACAGAAAAATTTTGGTTGTATACAGTTCATTAATACTTTTTGTATTTCTTTACAGACTAAAGAAACAGTAACCAAGTAACTCGATGCTTTGCAAGTCTTAAAGTGCCTATGACATAAAATATTTTGTTATGTCAGTGGATAGACTTTCCTAAATGAGAAAGGGTGGTGAAAAAAAAATTGTCAAAATATGTTTTGGTTCTAGATATTAGCATTATTGTTTTCAACTGATGACGTCAGTTGTTGGACTTTGAAATTTTCAATTTTTGAAGTCTTCAGCAAATCCTTATTCCTCAGACGAAAATTATTAATTATTCTCAAGAATACCTCGAGATGCACTATCACTCTAAGTTTGGGTTAAATTCATCCAAAGGTTAAGCATTTGCAGCATATCTCAAAAAATAAAACTTTGCCTGTCCAACAACGACATCAGTTGTAAACACTTTTTTTACTGCTGTGCCTCATTTAGAAAGGTCTATCCGCTGACATAACAAAATATTTCTTGTCATAGGCACCTTAACACATGTAGTTTTAGATTATAATTTTAATCGTCTTGTAACTTCTTATATACATATAAGTTTAAATTAGAAAATTGAGCAGGGCAACTTTTTCTGCAAAACATTAAGAAAGGGAACCTTCTGGGATTTCGCTCTATGTTTCAAACACTTAATTCAAACAACTTATTCTAATTGGAGAAGTAAAGATTTGTTTTCAATAAAGTCCAAAGTACAAACATATCAAAACACACCTAATTTATCATAGAGACCGCAAAATGCCGAGATAGCCCCATACAAATGAAACGCAAGTTGTGAAAATGGCCCACCTCTCTGATATCTTCCATCAGAATGAGAACAGTTTGTCTTTGAACATCACCTGCCATTCCGTGTACGACAACCTTTTCAAATCTGCTTAGGTTGCCCTTTTCAAATTTAAGCTCGTTCCACTTGTCAAATGGTCTAGTACCTGCAAAAACCATGCTTTCTGAAATCCTAGAGTCAGTGTCACGAACATGAAACACCAAATAAACAGTCGAGTTTCTCGTCCCTTTGCCACTAAAACAGTCTTGAACAAAGTGAAGCTTTATATCTTCCTGCTTAATCGAAGCCTTCCTAAAGCCTGCCATGATAACAGAATGAATTGATGAAACGAAATAGAACGTCACCTAAAACAAAAAAACAACGATATCGTTGAAAAATGTCATGTAATAAGCATCCCTCGAAACAAAAGCATTCATCTTAAAACATATTTAAGCTGTTCAGGTCTTCTCTGTCATCAATCTACTTCATGTTTCGAATTATTATGTAAAAGAGAACAGTCATAAACTATATTGCACAAACGTATATTGGGAAAGAAAATGCATGTCTTTTACAATTTCTCAAGAATCAATTTGTCTTTGCCTTCAGCGGAAGGACTTAAACTCTACTTGATTACCTTTCTACAATTGTTTTTTCCGGCATGGGCACTGACTGGCTTACAATATTGTTTTAAGTTAAATGAGGTTGAAACCAGTAGTTTTACAGTAAAAGTAAAATGTTTTGTTTGCAAGTATTGATAAGTAAGGTGTTTTGTATTTTTTTGGCTAAAACTAGACGTGTCACCTAACTTAGCTGTTAACTGAGAGTTAAAACAAAGTTAACAACATATTAAAAATGTTAGCAATTGATACTTAATTAAGAAATCATTAATTATCCTAAAACATTAACGCTATATATGAAGTATTACCTGCGGCCAATAAAAGGATAAAACTAAAGTTAATCTTCTCATTATGTATAACCCGTAACTACTTTACAATTTTGCAAATTCCACATGGTAGGTTTAAATTGCGTGTTATATTGGAGGCGTTTTAAAGAACCGCATTAATGAGACGTACTGCAGTTAAACTAATGGTGTGCAAGTCTTAAAGCAATATACAGTGGTATATTCTTTGTACAGTAGTCACGTCCTTTTCTATCTAGAACCATCATGAATTAAACTTAGGTACAGCTCGACAACATTTTGAAACACAAACAAGTCAAATTACAATTAGTTGTCAAAAGGACAAAGCTAAACTTGTTAAAAAATGCCCTTGTTCTCTAATACATTATCAAATACAATACCACCTGGTTAACGAAGTTTAACGACTAACCTTCGAATTTGGTGCTGTCTTGGCTTGGGTTGCAACATTTCCTGATCTAATAATGCCTTGCGATGTCAAAAGTAGAATGTAGTTATCAGTAACTACAAAATCCCAGATAGTCAATGTTGCACATGGCGAAAATGATGTTTTCTTGCAAATAGAGTATTTATCTGGAACAATTGCTGACAAGTGAAGAAGATTAAACCATTTGGTTGTTCCTGATCCAAAAGCGGCATTTGTTACACCTAAATAACATCCTGCATGGCAAAACAGAAAGCATCGTTCAGGCTTGAACCTCCGATTGTTTAGTTCAGTTAAATTTGTTTCACCACATTATAATTATAAATATACTTTAAAAGTACCATACAAAACTATACTAATTAATGTGGCAAGGAAGCCAAAACGAAACCAATACAGCTTATATTGTTTGGACTTCCCTGCGATGATTTACTAGTCTAAGAATAACAGTGATGCGGTGGCACAGTGTAAGTAATAATAAAGATGATGATAAACAACAAAGGTGCGGTTGCATAGTATAAAAAATAATAAAGATAATGATAAATGAATTAACTAAAATACTGCAAAATTCGGACAATAAAGACAAACCAGTTACAACAGCTACGCGGAAAATTAGTTCACTTTCAGTTCAGTTCAGTTGGTTATAAAAACTGAGACTTTATCGTAAATAATTGAAGGTAGAGACAGTTGACCAGTTTTGAATATCAGAACTATAAGAGTTTTACAAAAATTAAGACTTTTGTTTAAAAAACACGTTCTTCACCAAACCCCAGCTATGGAGCAACCTCTAAGGCCGGGCCTGAGGCTAGGGGCTTTCACAGTCTTGTAAAGCCGGGGACCGGTAAGTATTCGAAAGCCGATTAACTTTAAACCTGGACTAACTCACAACAAAACCTATTGGTTGTCATGGTAATTAACCCTAGATTAGAGCTAATCGTCTTTTGAACAACTGGGCCCGGCTGGCTTTTAAAAAACTATGTGTATGTACAGTCGTTGCTCAAATGCAGCAACAACCGAATGCAGCAATTATTTTTTCATGCCTTGAACTACAAGTCCAAAATGAAAAAAAGCAGCACTTTTTAAGTTCGTAGTTTCTAAATTGCAGCTTTCCTCTGGCAGATACAATTGACCTGAATTTTTTTTTGTTCAAAGCTGTTCAGCTTAAAACCAGTTACTTTCTTGAAACGTTCAACTGACTTTAACAATATCAAATTCAAAGGAATATGAAAATCAAGTCTGTTTATAATAAACCCGCTATGTCTATGAAGAAATTCTTCCACTGCGACTAATTTCTCCAATCAAACCAACGAATGCAGCAATTCCTCCAACTGAAAGGGAGCTTCAGAAACGAAGAATGAGTTATTTGGGGGTTGTCAGCTATTTTGACTTTTGTGAGTTAACTGGTTCTTTTTAAGCTTTGAAATCCGTTAAAGTAGCATCAGAGATGATTACAACTTTTGACAAGCTAGCCAAAGTTTACATCACGAATATTTGTTCATGTTTCTTGGATCATGGTTTTACTCACTACAAGATCACTCAAGTTCCAGATATTTTTGCACAAAAATACAGCATATAAAATTTTATTATGTAAGTACTGAAATATATTTTATTTGTAAATCATGAAATAAAACTCGTACTAAATGTTTTTCCTTGGTTGTGATTGGTCATACAAAGTTTTTTCAAGTGTGAAAAATATCGTATAACCAATCATAGCGCAGATTCGATTTTTTTTGCTTGTGACAGATTGCCGGCCTTCGCAGTTGCTCTTTGTTGACAACCATTTCAATGGCTGGTATAATTTCAAATTTAACCGAAAAAATAAACGAGTTAACAAATTTTTCTATTTTTGCGGAATTAAAGACAGTTTAAGCTTTAAAATCATGTCAAAACTATATGCAATTGGTTTTTTTTTGCATTGTGTGTTATTTCAGTACTTATATAATAACAAAATTACTTCAAGGTTGGTTTAATTGTACGACATTTATTCACTCGTTGTAAAAATTCGCTGCGCTCACTCTGTTGTTATAGCGAATCTTCACAACTCGTGAATAATTATCGTACGCGTTAATCAAACATGAAGTAATCTCTCTCTATATATAATTTATTTTGATATTATGTTTTGCAAAAGCTGTACAAAGGGCTGCATAGGTTCGATCAATTAGACTTAAATCGAACATAGTTTTTAAAAAAACATAAAGTACCGAAATTTTCTGCTTCAGGTCGTTGAAGTACGTGTATATTGCTTTTTATTACAATCTCAAGACTTTATATTGGTGTCACCCGGTTAGGAAGGCTAAATATATCTTGCATTTGTACTCCTTAAACCCGTATCAAGAAAATGAAAACGTTATTTCAAAAATAAGGTTCTTATCGTGTTTCCATTTAAAAAGAAAAACTTATCTAGTATTTGAACTCAGCTTGGAGAGTTTGAGACTCAAATCAAGATTTCGTTTCTACCAAAAAGTAAAGTTTGAGTGATGAATGGAAAGCCTGACAGTTTCCGTGCCAAACAACATTAATGAAACTATAGACGTATTACATTAAAGAGATTGACACTGCATGTTAAAAGCTCATCAATCGTAAAGAAACGTTAATAATCTCTTTGCTTCTTCGCGTTGGTGAAACCAATTTAAAAACGTTTGCTCGAACGAGCTACTGGGCCGGAAGCAAAGTATTTCAATAGATGGAAAAATATCTTCATACATGAAATTAACAACAACAAAAAATATTTGTAACTGTACTGCGTTCTTCAGACCAAAAAAACAAAAACAACACGAACCTGAGAATGGCTGCAAAGTTGTGTTGAATATCGGTTGTACAACTGCGACATTTGGTGAACACTTGGACCTCCAGAGTTTTGACTTTATTGGACTGAACGCTGTCGAAACTTTTGTCACTTCGTCCCCAAACTTTACACACAATATTGGCTCCATTTCCTTCACAATTAACGAACCTTTAGTCTTTAATAAATCCAAGCCTTTCCCCAATTCGACGGTAAACTCCCAGGGTTCACGCTTGACAAACAAAGTACCACTTTCGTTCATTAAGAGAGCCTTTGACACGTTGAGCTCCCAGTAAACTTTTTCTTCTTCCACCAATACTGGAAATTCCAGTATTTGTGTTGACCATGATGAGTTACTAAACATAATCGTCGGCGCCATTCCTTGCAAAGCGTAACGCTTAACAAGTTCGTTGCGGTTGTAATCAGAATCGTTTCGGGGGTTTCTAACTTGACAAAAAATTCGCAAGGAATCGTTTTCAAAATAAAGCCGGTTGTGGAAGTCAAAGCTGCTTTTGTCAGTAAAAACTACTGTTTGTAACTCATTTCTGTTTTTGAAGAACTGTAAACGCCAACTAAGACACAACGAGAAAAAGCAAAACAGAAAAAACAATGCAAGTGCCTTCATTTTGTTGTTTGAAAATGGTAAGCACTTCGTCGACCGACAAACTGCAGGCGTCGCATTTTTCCCGCCAATATGACCGTGCGCGCCAAGTTTCCCGCGTTTTTAACCTGATACATTGGCACGGTGTTCTAAGTACTCAAGTAAGACTGATGACGGAATAAAAGCCTTTTTAAAAGGATTCGGGGGATGAAGCGCAATATTGGAATATAATTATTCGCATATTGTTGGCCTCGGAATATGAATATTCGCATAATTTTGCCGCCTCGGAATACGAATATTTGACTATTTTGACCTCGGACCATGAATATTAGTTGGCTAGAGCCAGACCTGGGAATATGAATGTTTGAGAATATTTGCCACTGGAATATGAATATTTTGAAAGATACTACGAAATAAATATGAACATTCTGGTTAGAAATATTCCGCTTCAATCCTTCATCCCCTGATTCAGGATCCAACTAACGACAAACTTTGGGAATAACTTCTCTTCTTTGCAGTAAGGGTAGTTAACTAAAATTCTAGCAGAACTGCCACCATTCTCATCGAGGAACAATTCACTTTATATGAAACATCATTCACCAAGCAGCAGCTGCTCCCCGGGTGGGGGATTCCCTATATTTGGATGGTAGGTATGTCCGTCGTGTTTTTAAGGGTCAAAACTGCCATTCCGATATTTTTTAGGGGTTGTAAAAAGGAACCGGATTTTAAACCATGAGCCTAGTATTTCTAGGGTTTTAAAACGCTTAGCTATTGGAATGCTTGCAGTTCCGTGTTTTAGCAAACGTACATATTTACATGAGGTTTTAAAAGACGTCCTTTTGCTCCTATTACGCGCGCGCCTTTTTCACTGCATACCACGTTCAATTCAGCACAAAACGAGGAGACTTGGCGCCGACATGCCAGCTACCCAGGGGAAAATATCAGATTTCAATAGGTATTTTTTAGGGTAAAACATTTTTATCCCTTGGTATATTTTAGGGTATTTGGGGGACTTTTCCAACGGTCATCCCTACCCTTTTGACCCCGGAGTACCCCCCCCCGGGCTGCACCCTACTAATAACATTATTATTATCCAAGACTGTCTACTCTCTAAGTCGTTAGTCGGAACTTCTTCAGTGGTAGTCGTGTTCAGTACCAGTGACTAATCCTCTGCTGTGTTTAGGCCCTCGGCCTGATTCCAGAGGCAGGTTTCAAAGCCGTCAAAGTCACTATGATAAACATTAAAAGGGCAAGCTTGGTGCCTTGACAACGCAACGTACCCCTCTAAAAACCTTGTTGCAATAACTCCACGAGTTTCTTTACGACAGAGTCTGACAATCCCTGCTCCAACTAGCACAGCAGCTGCAAGATTATACATTCAACTGCACGAATCGGCTCTGGACCAGGGCCCAGTTGTTCAAAGGTTGATTAGCACTAACCCAGAGTTAAATTTTTGGCACACGATACTTGGACTGATTTGCGCTGTAATTTTTTTATTGTAGAGTATTTTTCAGTGGAGAAACCAAACAGTATCCTGTTAGTATAAGAACCGTAGCCTTTTTTGGGACGAAATTACTACTTGAAATATTGCTAAATCGGACGGACGACCTAGGATTTATAAAGTTAACCACTGGCGGCCCAGGCCATAATAGTGATAATGAATACATTCAAATACGATGCAATTAAATATGGAACGGTCGGTTAACTCAGCATATTAACACGAAAGTTGAATCGCGAAAGCTACAATAATTATGAAGTGATAATGAAAGAAAATAAAAATATTATCTTAAACTCTTTTAATAGTGTTTGTATTGTCGACTTTAGGCGCCAGAATGCTGGATTTGAGCTGTTTCGAAGGAAAGAACAGACTACTGTATGATCTAATTATAATACATATATCACTTCATAATAGTAGCTTTCGCGATTTGACTTTCGTGAAACTATACTGAGTTAACCATCCCACCTGTGGCAACATGTTTTTTTTCCGTTTATTCGACATATACTGAGTTAACCGTTACATATTCAACTGCGCTGTATTTAAATGTATTCGTGATCACTATTACGGTCTGGGCCACCTGTGAGTTAGCCAGCCTTTTAACAACCCAGCACTGTAGTGCTGCAATCTTATTTAAAAGGTCTGTGCTAGTGGATAACCCATGAGATTGTAACTGCTCTGTGATATAATGTAACTACAACAAAATGACAATTTTATTCTCTCAGTATTTTTGCTACGGTTATGTACAATGATTATTCATTTTGGGAAATTTCTTTAACTCTTTAAAGGTAGTTCTTAATGCTTTCATAGAGCATGCAATAAGTATGTTAAGCCTTGCTTGGCTGTTTTACTTTGGCTACTTTTCTGCACTCTTTAGCTCTCGTTTTTGGACACTGCATTTCACACCAACTGATTGGAACCATCATTGCACCTAGCCAGAAGAGAGAGAGAGAGAGTGAACTAGAGTAAATCACTGCAAGGCTGTAGTCATAAAAACTATAACTCTCAATAGCAATATACGAGTACTTCAATGACCTGAAGCAGAAAAGATTTCAGTTAAGAGCTTCTCATCACCATCATCCTGGGTACCATCATCACCATCTTGGGTACCATCACCTAAGTTACCATCATCTGAAGTTGTTAACATAATCTGGTTACCAACATCACCATCATCTTGATTACCATGGCTGTCATCTTTATGCCTGTCTTAATTACCAACATCACCATCAACTTAGTTACCATGACTGTCATCTTTATTACCATCTTAAATACCAACATCACCATTATCTTTGTTACCAACTGTAGTCATAAAAACTATATCTCTCAGTATTAAACAGGTTAAGAAACTCTTGGTAGTAGAACTCCTGTTTGTAGACAGGGTTCACACTTTTCCATGACCAAATGCCACTTTCAATGACTAAGAAATGTCAGGAAACCAAAGAACCAGCTTCAACAAAAAACGTTACTCGCACTTTAATTCAACTTCACATGCCAATAATTACACCTTCTGGACACTGACAAACAGTGTAACATTATTGATTTTAAAGCAAACACTTAAAAAATGAATAAATTTATTAGTTCAACACAAATTACTAAGTCAACTTAAAGAGCATACATTTTCTCAAATAAAACTACAACCAGTAATAAAACTCCATGACCCTGGCCATTTTCCGAAAATTCCATGTATTTTCCAGGCCTCGAAAATACATTTTCAAATTCTATGACTTTTCATGACTGTGTGAAACCTGGTAGATCTTTAATATGAATGATTCTTAAAGCTATAAACTCAACCCTTTTAAGTCTAAAGCCAGTGAGAACAGATTAAACCAATTTTAGTAAGATAAAGCCTACTTCAAATTGTGCGATGAGTGAAAATACTAGTACACTCGGTATTGCCAAGTTGTGTTGCTAACATGGTAAAAACTTTAATATACCAATCATTTCATGCCATATTTCCAGTCTTATGCAACAAACTGATTTCTATCATCTAAAAAACCTTTAAATTTATCACCTTTAACCTTATCACCTCATCTCTTTATTTTCAAAATGTTTTCATGAGGAGTGTGCTGGCATTCAAATGGAATAATTTGTTTGAATGACAACGTTTTGACTAAGTTCAATAAAATCAATTGCTTTTCAGACTGATTTACATGGTCAGGTAAGAGTGGAAAGTGTATTTGTTGGTTTGTAAACACAAGTATAATGAAGTTGATTTAACAGTCCAGAAAACCTTATATAGCAGCACTGTTCTATAAACTAATTCTGTTAATCTGTTTACTCATCAAATTTACACAGTAATGTTGTTCCTTGCAGCTCATTAAATCACATTTAGGCAATAAAGAAATCTACCTTGACCTTTTCATCTTATTAAATATTTTACTTGTTTTCACAAGCAAAATTTATTGCTTTTCAGATGATTAACAATTCTTTGCAGGACTGTGCCCCATCCCCCCCCATTTATTAGCCCATATACTATATAACTATTGTTAATGCAACTGAGTAGACTGTTTCATAGCAGACAGGTTTTTGACTTACACTATTCTGTTCCAGTTACTTTAGTCACATTTAGGTGTCTTGTTTAAATGTATTCTGTTTATTAATTTGTAATGCACGATGGTTGTTAAAAATTAATGTAACTCTAAATGTACAAAATAAGTGAGCATTAGCTTAAATTTGTTTCTCAGAGACACTTATCTTGTCATTTCTAAACATTATTTTAGTTTAATCCACTAATAAGCCCAACCAGATATATGCCCCCCTCCATTTATAAGCCCACCCAAATCTTCTTTTGAAGTTGTAAAAGCCCAGGGCCTTAAAATGTGATTTTATGGTAAACAAGTAATAGTAGTAGTAAGCAAACCTGCTTCACTTCTTGCAAACACCACACCGAGCTCATTCTCAGCTGTTGATAAAAGATAGGACTGTGCATCACCCAAGGATATCACCCTTGCCAGTACAATATCACCTGGCCGAAATGATTTGTAAATCTCTACTCGGTCTTTTTCTGTGGCCCTTACATCTTCTTTTCGAATCATCCCTCGAAATGATTCTTTTAAGGGTGTGGCCTCTACACCCAAGATTGCAGCTTTACAAAACCTCGGGTTTACACTGGTGACCTAGGATCAAAACCACAGCGACATATAGAGAATATTATAGATATTTAAATTTTCTTTAATTGAGTTGCCTTGATCTTCATGTCTGGTTCATAAGGCTTGAATCTTTTTTTTTAAAACAATAATACTCTTATGTGCACACAAGTATGTGATTAACAGATTCATAAACTTAGCATATTCAGCTGAGTCCAACATAGAGACTGGAGTATTTACAGCAAAACATCTATCTTTGATCAGACAATCATTGTCAAGACCTAAATAAAACTATTTTTCATTTTATTAAACAAGGTTAAACCCATTATGAATCCTATGGTATTTACCCCCAGGTGGGAGGAGGAGGGGGTGTAGGTTTTTGGTTTTAGGGGTCTCAAATTTTGGCTAGAAATGCTATTTTTCAGGTCTATGAATTATGAAGGAATGTTTTGGGTTGACAAATTTGACCGGTAATTTATCTGCATCTCATCTGGAGTAGTACTTGACTTGAAATGACCTCAATCAGAGAATTGTCGTCACACAAATTCATAACTCATGTTCTGACAAAATAAAGAGTTGGTCTAATGGAAGTGACTCGAGCTGTGACAAGTGTGATAGCTCATTCATGTAGCTCTGATTTAGGGAGAGATTGTCCCCCCTTCATCATAAAAACAGCTAAGTGGGGCCCCTGGGGGCTTAAGACTTGAAACTTGGGTATTAAAAGATCAAAAGTAATTACACAAGCAAAGTTATATAAAGAGTTTGATAGGTTTGGCAAACATTTTGTGGGTTCAATAAACTCACTATGACAACTGTTTCAGGCTCTGGATCTCACAAAACCCTTGCCTTTGTAACAGGACATGGAAAACTCTTTACACCAGGCTATATATAGGCAGTTAGTTTTAAACTCATTTGGCCAAATGAGCTATTGATTTAAAGCCCTGATGTTAAGCCCTTCCCCTCAAGACTTCATCAAGCATAGTACAGTACCTTACAAGTCACCACAGAGTGAATTTCTGGAACAACATGCCTCTCCCATTCCCTTGAAACATGGATGGTCGGTTTCTTTGAAGCAAGCATTAAAGGAAGCCAAATTATCAACAAGATACCTGATTCACTTCAAATGAGTTACCTGTTTTTCAATGTCTGAGCCTTATAGGTTTTAAACTCTTCAGAGATCAATGCAACTGAGTTTTAGGGCAAAAGAGTTCTCAAAAGCCTTAAGTGAAACCATCTAGGATAGTTCTTTGTGTCCAACTGGTAAAAAAACTAAAACTTGAATAAAAATGTGAGAAGAATCAGCAGCAACTGATGAACTGTATGTATTAGTTCCAGTAATGCATAATTGGGTTGCGAGTAGTATAATTATAATCAATAAAAGTCAAGCCATTTGAATGGGAGTGTTAAACCAATTCTTAAAAAGGTTTGGAAACCTTGTAGATTTGGGGAGATTTTGAGATACGTAATATCTGAACTAGTTGAGAAACCTTGTACAGCTGCAGAGATTTTGAGATATGACTTGTATGTAATATCTGAACTACTGTATAATCATTAAACAATTTTCTTCAAAAAAGGTTTTCCAAGTAACTCTTTTGCTGAGATTGTACTGGTTGAAAGCAGCAATTCTCAATGTGGGAAGGGGGGCTATTGATCTCAAAAGGAGGAGGCACATGTTTTATTGTAAGTATTTTAACATTATGTAAGAATATAAAATGACAAAGCAAAAGCATGAAATCCACAGTATGGTAAAGTAGCTGCTCTTCAAGTTGTTTAGCACTATATTAAAGCTCACTTGGACATCTGTTGAAAAATCTATTGACATGATTGATTGGAAAACAAATTCATCATAAGTCCCTGTCCAGTTTCTGTTTCTGTCAATAATGTTGCACAGCTTCGCGATGCTTGACTTAAAGTCAACAAATTGATTGTTTAAAAAAGGAAATATCTCAATGGCCAGCAGCCAACCTGGGTCTTCAAATTACTAAATGGCTGGCAGTTTAATTTTTCAAATAATTCTTGAAATCTACAAAAATTTATCACTTGAAACTTCCCTATCTATATTAAAATTCACCAAGCACTTCTGATTACTGCAGTATGGTTATACTTCAAGGTTTTTATCTTTTCTCAGCATAGAATAGAGATGTCTGTTCGACAACACTTAGAAAATTATCATGGCCTACTGCCAGCTAGGGTCTTCTAATTACTAAAATATGGCTGGCAGTCCAATTTTTCCAAATAAATCTAGAAATCTACAAGAATTAATCAATTGAAAGTTCTTCATCTTTGTTAAGAATCACCAAGCACTTGGTGCACTATGGTTTCAATGCTTTTTCAAGCACTCAGGGAAACGAAGACCCTGGCAAGCAGTCAGCCACAATTTTTTCAAAAGTGTCATTGACAGTCATCATTACTCTATGCCGAGGAAAGAAAAAACATTGAAATATAGCCAGAGTGAAGACAACAGAAGTGCTTGGTGATTCTTAATAAAGATAGGGGACTTTCAATTGATAAATACTTGTAGATTTCCAGAACTATTTGAAAAAATTTAGTAATTTGAAGACCTTGGGCAGCTGACAGCCATTCAGACACTTCTTTGCACATCTATTTCGAGGGTAAACTTACAAATAAAAGTACCTGAAGAGAAGTAAAAATCGCTTCAAACAAGCGGGGTTTCGAGTTAAAGAGGTTTCGAGTTATTCGGGTTCAATTGTACAAACACTTGTGACTAAATATTTAAGTATCAAGTTAACTGGTTTCAGAAAATCTAGGGGAAAATTAATATGTTCGAATGCGACTATGGCCATTTCAGGCATTTGGTTTAAGAATCGACACATACAGAAAATTCGATATACAAATGCTTGATATCATTGTTATTCAATATCATTAATATGACTATCCTTTTTGTTGGTTATCAATGTTATCATAACCGAAGCATAAGTCACGATTTGTTCAAAACAAACCTCCTTTTCGTTTGTACTATCCACGTGTTTGAACCCGACCAAGCTAGAGTAGACATATCCATGTCTTATGTAAGTTCCCTTGCCCCTTTGGTATTGCTCTAAACTTCCAAGTCTCTCTCCCGGAACAGCTACTACTGCGTCCTCTGATGTCATTTTCTTTTCCGAGACACCGTAAAAACTATAAAAAGCACAGTTCTCTTTCACAACCATCTGCCAAACCCGCCATGTTGGAAACCTCGTACCAGTGCCTTCTCAACCAGTGCTGTCTGTAGCCATGGAAACTTGTAGAGGCCGGTACAGACAGTGAACTATGGCGGCCTACGTTGCAACTCACGATCGTTCAGTTTTGCCAAAGCGATATGAAGATACCAAAGTGTCTATCACTCAATCAGCAACACATGAAGATATTCTAGGTAACTATGCACGGAATTTTCATACACAAGTGAATTGTCTGCTTTTTTTCAGCATCTTATTGGCTTTATAAAAACACCATTGCAATCAAAAGTCATGCCACTTCTGGCATTTGTTTATTTTTCGCAACTTAGTGACGACACCTGATCCGAGCAAATTGCTCTCCTAATCAATTTACAAGCTATGAAATATCCGGAACGTAGATAGTAAACAATCAATTTTGATTATGTATTCCAAAAACTTTCTAAGCAGATCGTTTTTAATTCATTTGTTTTGAACAAAATTGTAGGTCATTGTGTATCTGTTGACTCTGATTGTTTTTAGATATATCAGTTCAAAATTGTTCCGTAATTTTATTGATATATCAAAATGAGTATGGGATTCATTAAATTACAAACGCATCTTTAACAGGAAAGGTTCGGTATCCATGCTTCAGTATGCAAGGAGATAGAAGTAAACCTTTCTGAATACGACAAAGTCAAAACAAGTAGTATAAATTTCCAGTATAGGTCAATCTCATAATTTTCTCATTGATTAACAATACTTTCAAACCGACTTCAAAGGATTAATGATCTCCTTAACCAAGTTGCAGCTGGCTGAACAAGTGCATGCAAAATGGTTAAAAAAAAAAGATTAATTAAGATGCGGTATAAAAGCACACATACCCTCTCAATCTCAGGCAAAATGAAAATGTAATGAAAACCCCAGTGGAAAGAAGGATGGTGGGTACTTCGAGGTAAAAAGGGTAGGGATACTTGTTTGGAAATGTTCATAACCACTCCAAAAAATACCAAGGTGTGAAAATGCTTCATTCCTAAACAAATTTATGGCATCAGTTTTGAAAAAGGCAGAAAAGAAATTCTGAAACAAAACATGTTTGTTTTGTTTTTGCACCCCTGAAAAATACCTTTTTCTAAAATATTTATTATCTTGTCTTTTCCTTTGAAAACTCCTAAAAATGCAAATATTTGCAAATGATTCTTAAATTTATGATGAGTACCCCTATCATACCAATAGAGGAAGTATCCCTTCCCCCCCCACTCCCCCAGGGGTGAAAACCTTTACCTGTTTGGGAATGAAAATATAATGGACACCTATGGCTTATGTCCTTGCCTTCATTTTCCCTTAGCTTAATCAAAGGGGTCAGGAGCTTGTACATTATTGTCTGGTGCACAAGTAAGGTACAGTATAAGTAATAAGTTAACTCACCTCTACAACTGATTTTTTTAAATATTGGTAGCTATTGGGAATACAGTTTACCAGAAAATTATTGACAAGAGTGAAACTGAACACAAAGATGTTCTGGCAGAGATGGAAGGAAGACTAACAAAAGTTGCAGCAGAAGAAAAAGACAAAGCATTGAAAGAGGCCAAACTGATAGCAGAGAAAGAACTGGAAACTGCTATGGCAGCCGCAAACAAAGCTCAGGTATAAAAAGCCTTTTAGAGTCAAGCTCGGGGTTAGCATTCAAACATCTATGGCTGTAGCATATGTATGCAGTGCATTTTATGAACCATATATTGATCTGTTGTGAAACTTAAGGAATAGGAAAGTGCCCTATTCAATTAAATCAATGTCACAAGGAAATCTGCAGATTACTCTTTAAGTACTCCATATAGTTAACTGCTTATAACTTGGATACCAAGTTTAATTTCAGACCATAGAGTCAAGTCTATCCTCAGTTCAGATCAAAGGGCCAAGAGGGGTACCAATATATGTATTTTTTCATTCAGCTAATGACTTCTTGACAACTTTTTCACACCCCCAAAAAGTGCTTATAAAACAATCACACCTGGTAATGTCCCTGGTAAGTTGCCTCTGTTCTTGTACATTCAACTACACCATGACTAAAAGAGCAAGCAGGTTGAAACAGTACAGTGACGGTCTGAGTACAGTTCTGAATGTAATGTGTTGCAATGTTAAGGATACACAGGAGGCTTTTTGACAATTTTTTTTTTTCGAATATCACTTTTTTTTATTTTTGAATATGTGAAACTGTTTGGAAATATCTTTCAATACTCAAAAACTCCATGTTAAAATGTAATTTAATTTTTGAGCTGTAGCAAAAAACAGAATTTGTTCAACTGAGACGAGGTGTGAAAGCATTGACAGCGCCTGAAGTAAAGCATAGTTCCAGCCACAATAATGCACACAGCAGTTTGCCACAGTGTTTGGCTTCTCTTTGCCTGTATAACTGTGCTCATCATGACCCCCTCTACAAACATGTTTTCGTCTTATCTACGTCATTTATGGTCGTCAAAAAAAATTTAGTCGATCAGAAGTTTATGCATAAAGTCCATATGAGACTAAATTTAAGCCACATATTGGCCACACTTTCTATACTTCTGTACAAAACAAAGTTGTTGTTGTATTACGCGTATATGAATGGAGCGACAACATTGTTCTTCGAAGGTTCATGTTATTTTTGCTTTAACAGTTAGATTTTGGTTTTGGCGTGTTTAAAAGTTGCACACAGAAACAGAAAGACCAGCACTTTTATTCCTCATGCTGGCAAAGTAATTTATGAATTGTTGTAACATTACAACTGCAAAAGTATTTTTAGATAGTTTAACAGCTCTCGCCAAACAATTTTTATTGGCCACAAGGTGATGAAGGTGTGAACCACGAACACCTGCATGCAAACAGGGTATAAACAGTTCTGCCAGATAGAAAACTCATTTTTTCTGGAGTTCGATTTTCAGCAAAAAGTTATGAATTCAAGAAGCTTATTCTCCCTTAGTATTTTATCAATTCAACCGAAATTTGGAACTGTGTTAGAAAAATACCCCAAGTCAAAAACTGTGTCTCAGTTGTTCTTTAAACCAGTTGCAGTTGAAGCAAATTTTCGAAAGTCAAACTTCAAAAAATCATAACTAATCAACAAAGCAAATACCCTAAAAAGTATGCAAGGGTCTTATTTTGGCCCTAAAGGGTCCATCAAGCACCCTTATCCAGTTTTTAAGGGATTCTCTCCCCCCTCCCCCCCCCCCCGGCATCAATTTTGTTAACAACTGATTATGTATCGCTGATTTAGAGCTGTGTTTGTTTGTACTTTATAAGGAAAAGGCAGTTAAAGCAGAGTCTAAAAGGGTAGAAGCACTGATGAAAAAAATTGCTGCACAACAAGTGCAGCAGGAGAAGGAAGAGGGCGAGAAGAGACTTGAGGAGGCTGTGGAGAAGGTGCGACAGGAGTGTGAGAAGGACAAACATGCTGCTGTGGAGGCTGCTAAGACAGGTGTTCAGAGGACTGCAGAGGAGCAAGCGAGAAAGGTGGCAATCAAAGAAGAAGAGAGGAGAAAATTGGTTGCTTTGTCAGCAGAGAAAGAGAAACAGGTGAGTGGCAACTAAAGCGTGGTTCACACTTGTGAGACAAGCACAAACACGGGCATAAGGAACCGATGTGCCCAGGGGGGCACATCGGTTCCTTGATCCCGAAGAACCTCCCCCCCCGAAAGAAAAAGCTCAGTTTTGCTACTATGCGAATGAACAATAGAAATTCATTTCCTTTCAAGAAAACTACTTTTAACTTTTTCTATTCACAAAGCGTAACTAGGACAATAGAGAAAGCAAACTAGCCATACGTGTAACCAAAAAGGGCAGTGAAGTGGGCTATTTGTTAGCCGTTGCATTCGATGTCGATGCTAGTTTAATTTTTCTAGCAGTGTCAAGTTCCTTTTGTGTTCATCCACATATTTATTTCAAGCCCTCCGTTCTTCGTAGCATCTTTCATTCTCCTTGGAGGCTCAAACGGTTTCTTTACTTTTCTAAACTGCAGAATGCGTTGAAATCACTTCAAGAAAAACTACAGGAACATGAAAAGGGAGCTGTCCAGGAAATGAAGGAGAAGTGTGAAAAAGAAGCCGAGAAAAACCTAGAGCTTGTAAAAGAGAAACATGTAGAGGAAATAAAGTTACTGGAGGAACAGTTAAAGAAAAAAGACGGTGAAAAGGAAACTGTTATTGAGGATTTAGAAAAGGAAAAGGAACTCAGATACGAAGTCCAGGAGAGATTTCGTGAACTTGTTAAAGAATTTCAGCACTTTATTGACACAGCAGGTCCGTTTGAAAAGGGCCAGTCAGATTTTATGACGGCAGATTTCCTTCAAGCTATCCCACCAGGACCGGGTTGATGTGTGAATATCTTCCTGTAGATATCGATAGTTAGTAGTGCAAATACGGAATGTAATGTCGAGTATGTTCTTAGTTTAACTGATATTGCGGCTAATTTAAGTAAAATTAAGATTTTGGCTAAAAATTCCTCTTGTACAGGATTTTCGTTAGCGTTTGGAAATACCGGAAATACAGTGGCTCAACAGGCGGACAACACGAACTTCTAGGGGGGTCCGGAGGCATGTTTCTCCGAGAAATTTTTAAAGCTGGAATCTCTAAAATGCATTATTCTGCGTTTCCTGGGCCGGAATTGGTTAATCGGAAGATCTCTAGCCTAGGGAAACTAAAAAGGTGCTCATAAAAAATGAAATATTTGACTAATTTGGCAATTGATATGCTCAAGTATATATCAGATTCGATTCGTTTTTAGTTGATTCCAAACGGACTCCAAACAGAGTGTACTTACGAATCCCATATCTCTAGGGAGCTGCTTAGACAGATCTCTAGGGATCATTCATTCATCGAATCCAAAGGCTGAATCACTATCGCAATTGAAGTCCCATTCATCACAGTACAATCGACCATTTCCACACTTAAAAAACAATTATTGAGTTCGTGTGCGAACTACCGGTTCTTAGATGTCGAACAACCGGAAGTTGCGTCCGGCATCCGCCCTAAAACGAAACCCCTGCTTGAGTAGTGCAAATGAGCTCTTCACTGACCACGGGAAGAACTGCTATCTTCATGGCTCTTCTTAAGGAAGCTTCACATACCGGTTTTTAACATAAGAAAAGTAATTGTGACGTTTCTTTGAACCTCTTCCCCCAAAACCCCACGAGAAACGTCACATTTATTTATTTTAGATTTTTAGGAAGCCTAAAATAAGCGCCCCTGCTAATTGAAGCCTCTCTGCTACATCTATTGCAATATTGTTCGGAAAGCAGTGGTAAACAAGATTTTAAAAAACTTCAACTATGTCATTATTTTCCGCGAAAATCGGTCTGACAGTATATGCAAAAAACGTTTTGTTCGGCGTATTATCATAAAATAGCAGTTTATTTTGAAAAGACAATTTCGGAATGAATTAAGACTTGAACGACTTTTTTATTCAAGAATGATTTTTCTAAGTTGTTAGAGACCTTAAGCACGTGCCATCCATGTTGTCACGGAGGCCAACCGGAATCAAATATCAGTTGTTGACGCGTACTTGCACTCGTCATGCGGCCGTGGTGATCGTCACAGAGGTAAAAACGTCTTGGCTGCCAACGTTGACCTCCGTGACAACATTGCCGTCTGGTGCTTAAGGCCTGCTTGATGTTTGCCATGGAGTTTAAGTTTACAAATGTCACGACTCCAAACTCCAACGGCCCACCCCCTAAATAAAACGTCGCGATGGCAATTTTTGTGGAAAATTCGATATGTGACGCTCTCCTTATAAGGCCAGCTTCTGCTGTATATTTTAAGGGTTCGAGTGTGAAGTTTCGAAAGATAAAGGCATTCTCTGGAAGTGTTCTAAACAATAACTTGACCGTTTCTACAAACGGTTGTTTTTACGTTGTTAACTCCAGAGTTTTCTATATAGTTAAAAAATACTCAGGGTACCGTAAGGTCTCCGAATTTCAGGGGTCGTGGGCAAACTTTTCGGGGAGCCAGATAGAAAATACATTTCTCCTGAATCAGCCAGAGAACCAATCGCGTCAAGCAAGTCGGGTTAATATGTTTTATCGTCTTTGCACAACTTTGACTCAGCTTGACCAAGCTCTTAACCAGAGTAAACTCTCACTGACCCAATGACAGACAAGGGTGTGAAAAACGAAAAAGGCCCTCAGAATCCCAACTTGGAAGTAAATCTAAATAAATTTTCCAACTACAAAAGAGTATTAAAGAACTATATGAAAAAAAACAACACATCAAATCCATTACAAGAGCCCCTTTCAGGCCTCCCCCAGGGATATCAAAAAACAGTTTGGAGTACAAGAGGGTTCTGCCCAAGTTCTAAAAACCTGACCCTGTCTATGATATCAAAAGGCAATGCACTATTTTAACTAAAAAAAGCATTTCCAGGTTGTGAATTTTATCTTCATTTCTAATTGTGACACCGACTTGTGCAGTGTCCCTTTTTTATCAAGCAAAGCAGCAATACTGGGTCTTTTCCGATACATATACAATAGGTTCATACTTTTCAGCTTTACTTTAATAAATCCGAATTTTTTCCACATTTTTTATCAAGGCTGCTGAAACTTTCAACTGTTCGTCCTAAGTTGGGGCTCCAGTAAAATAACCGAAAAACATAAGCCAAACACATTTTGTGAGCTCAGTTGCACAAAATTTGTAAAAAAAAAAGAAATTTCCGACTTGTCAATTGTTTGGTCATTTTGAGCGAAAAACCAATAGCGGCAATTTAAACTTAGATGGCCAGCATTATGCTGTTTTAAATTTAAGTACAGTTGCTAGTGCAGATAAATAGCAGTCTTGAAATCACTGGCAAACATGCCTGTCACGAGAAACCTATTACCTATAGCCCGATAGTGACATTATAGCGATGCTTGCCCTGTGACATTTTGTATTCAATTCATGATTAACTTTGATATCGCGCAAACGGCTTGGCGGGAAACAAAACCTGTCTGTTTTGATGACAGTCAAGTTAACAGTAGAAAACACGTTAGATTATTTCATTGCTCTCAGTTATCAACACCTAACTTCTCCTTACATAACTGAACAAAAAATGAGGCGTTCGGTAATGAGAAAATGGGGATTGATCAAAGAACGCGCTGTTGGCAGTCCACGAAAAGTAAGGGCTCAGTCTTGTAGGGCGAACTGAGAAATCCTTTACTTTTAAAGAGAATGGCAAGGCAAGTTGTGAAACTCGCAACTCACATATAACTTCTATTTATTTTTGGCATTTTGCGACTCATTGTCGCCTGATTTGTCATTACCGAAATTGGCAATATTTCTCGCTGCCTAAAGGCGAGTTAACTTGTTAATTATGAATGGATATATTTTGAATTTTTGAAAAGAAATGAAGTACAGTAAACTCGAAGCTGTAACTCTTTTGTTTACTTTCTTGACAATAGCATTCTTCAAGTTGATATTAACCCATTGAACTGTTGAAGATTTATAAAGAAACATGACAAACACCCGGCGTGTCTTATTTTTCAAATTGAAATTTATTCAGACAGATGATCTAGAAACACGGAACAGTTACTGTTCATCAGCAAGATTCGCAAACTGTGCGCAATTCCACAATTGGTTTTGGCAATATTAAATCCTGTACCAATTGTTGAATAATTTAGGAGGAGCCTCCCGCTAAGCGAGCACAGTAACTGAACAATGAAAAGTAAACCATTAAACAACAGAACGACAACGGTACTAGCCTTCGTAATGTATTTTTCAACAGGTGCGGTCGAGCGAGTTCATGACTTTTACATTATCTACAGTACGTGGTCTCTTGATCGGCGAACATCTTAGACGCTAAATTTCTTTGCAACGTTTCAAGGACTGACTATTGACAAGTGCTGTTATACTCTTTTAAAGTATGATACGTATATCATTAGCTTTTTATAGTAACATCAATATACAAAAAGCTTGGTGGAGTTCCAGGTTATTCAAAACATACAATACAAATTGCAGTTAAATATCCTTTAAAACAAAATACTTGATTAGTAATGTAATTCTATATAAACAAAATCACAATCGTGCAAATGGAGTAACTCTTTTTCGAACCTACTGCTGTCACATGTTCAACATAGTCAGATGAAGTTTCTGTCAGAGAAAGAAGATAATGTTTAAATTTGCATAAAGCTCGACAATAATTCTTTCTCAGCTTGTTCTGCAGACTTTTCAATCTTACTCAGCTCATGCAGAATAGTATTTAGCTTCGCTTCGGCCTCTTCTTTTCTCGTTTTTAGCCTCTCTATTTCGTGTGACTGTTCTTCTATAGTTCGTATTCCTTGTCCCACCTTCTCTTCAAGATCTTTGAGGTAGCTGGCGTATTTTTCTTCAACCTTGTTCAGCATTTCTTTTGCATCTTTTTCGCACTTTTCCTTCATTTCCTCAACTAACTTTGCTTCGCGCTTCATCAATCTTTCACTTAGCGACTTCATCAAACGATTCACGAGAGCATCAAAACACATTTTCAATGGCAAGATATTTCTGGTAAAAAGTGGTACTCTTTGCAGATATAGTGGTACTGTACCTTTTATTTGCAATTCTAATTCATCAAGTTTCAGATTATTTTGGGAATCTTTTGTATAGCTGTAACGCACCTGTCGGTCGCTCATATCCTACAATACCCAATCGTCGTTTTTGACCATTTGTGCTTTCTGACATGCAAGCAATCAATGTCATATAGTTTCTATTTCAAATATACTTTAAGGTTTAAACTTTTGACTTTTCTTGCGTGTGTATATTCACAACTTAAAATGATGCAAATTAATGATTTGTTTGTATATACTCCCCTCAGAAACAACTCAAAATCATTTTTTATGTTTTTGAGTTTAAAAAAGGATTCCAATAAGGATACTAAAGTAAACGAATAAGACGCTCTCCCGCGGGTTTTTACTGTACGGCTGGTCTGCCTCGAATAACACATGCTGCGGGTCGGTATATGTTTTATGTATAACGAGAGGCTACAGGTATAGCCCTCACTCGCAGCCCGTCTTACATACATCACGAAATTAGGGCACTTTTGTTGGTCTGTTTTGTGCGTTCTGAATTTACCCAGACAACGATGTACCGAAAACAGTCGAAATATGTCCACACAACTTCATTCAAATATTTTCGCCTTTCCTTCTACACCAGAGACTGCAATCTGGCTCACTTGAGTCCAATAGCTACCGACCGCGCATCACACAAATAAACGCAGCCAGATTTATGCATATGTCACCATGCGCACGAAAAAAATTACGAGTGGCACGCACGTCAATACTTTCGCGCCTAAAATACACAACG
>JANVCF010055672.1:0-13179 GCA_025388745.1 Hydrozoanthus gracilis
CAAAGGCAGCACCTTCTCCTCAGTTATTTTAAGACCCTGAGTGAAGGTCCAGCACCGGGAATTGAACCCGGGCCTCCTGCACGAAAGACTGGCACCTTACCAACTAGGCTAACAGCTGTCACATATTTTGATGTTAGCATCTCAAGAATTGTACTACTTTGTCTTTAACCTTGCATAATAATTTATTCTATTCTTGAAAATAATAATTACAGTGGAACCCTGCCTTCTGACCAACTTGTTATTTTAACCACTTTTTTGGGCCTGGCAAAACGCCCATACATTTTCTTATAAAAACACCCTGTTAATGCAACCAACCTGTTTATGCGACCATCAACCACTTTTTTTAATTCCCAAAATGCATTTTTCTTTGTTTTTAACCTCGTTAGTATGACTACTAATCCATGCATGCAAATTGCAATTGGAAATGCGTTGAGAAATAATGACAGTTTGTATCTTTTTAAAGCATTAAGCCATAGCGGAAATTGACACTTTTGAAAGAATAGCTTCTCTAACTAAAAGTGCACTAATTAGTTAGTGTTGACATACATTCAAAATAATTAAATCATTCTCTCATCACGGACAAAGATGAAAAGGTTTAAAGTTGTAAACAAGCTCTCCAAAGTGATAGGTCAGGTGGAAAGTGAGTGGGTTAGGCACGGAACAAGTCAGTCAAGAGTCACAGATTTTTTCCCCAAATTATCTTCATGATAGATGAAACTGTAGCCTCCACTGGCAAAATGCATGTGCCAGATCATTACTGTCTGTTTTGTTACTGTTTGCTACGAAACATAACCCTACCCCGGTTTTACGACCACCCTGTTAATACAACCACTTTACTTTGGCCCGTTGGTGGTCATATTAATGGGGTTCCACTGTATTGCAAATAGTTTACACTAAATTTGTTTGCAGTTTCTCTCCACCACTTCTCTTAACATGCAAGGGAGGACAGCATTGGATACAACTGAACTTACCTATGCGAGACAGGTGAAAATAAATAGTGCCTGTTATTGTAGTAAACATCTACCTTACATGATTGAATACTATGTACTAGTCCCAGTTTGCTCAGCTGTGTAACTGAGTAGTAAAATTTTATGAATAGATCGTTAAGTTAAAACTCTTACTTAAAGTTTCTAGGTCATTGCGACCCGTCGTCAGAGAGTGTCTAGCTGAGTAGTAGCATCTGTAAGGGGTTACATGACTGAAACTGGAGATAAACCCCAGCCCATGCACTATATATACATTAGTGCATTATTTTGTGGTGCTGCTATTAATTTTAAGAGCAAACACATGTTCAGCGACAATGTATCTGAAAGAATAGAAGCCATTGGTCAGGGGATTCCAAGTCTGGCTGCAAGTTTACTCAGCCAATACTGTATATCTGGTCACCAAGAACTGCTGAATACAAATTATACGTATAGGACTAGTTTAATCTCATTCTGTTTTGTTTTTCACTTGAACTTTGTCGAAACCAGGTTCTCACCTGTAAGTAAAAAATTAATAGGCAAGCTCATCAAAGACATGCCTTGATAAATTTGCAATCATTGAGCAGTCTTGCTGCCTCATGAGATAATATTATTGTTCTTATGCAAGGCAATTTTGAGTTAATTCTTCAAACGTGGATTTATTTACAGTATCAAAGGTCAGAACAAAAGTTCAAGTGAAAACAAAAAAAACAAAATGGAACTTCGATATAAGTGTACTCAAATTTTTTGGTGAGCAGATGAACTGGCTGAGTTGTAATTCACAGCCAGGCTTGAAATTCCTTGACAAATGGTTCAGTCTGTCTTTGCTCCAAGAACTAGCTGGAAGCATTGTCACTGATCGTGTTATGTTGTAGCAATGCATCAAGAGTCCAGTATTACTGTATTTTGTTACTTTCAGAGTTCACAAAAAAAAAACAGTTTAAAAATCCTGTGACTTCTAGCAACTGTAATTAATAAGTGAACCCTTTCAGCCCTAAATATGAAGTGAAGTGTTTCTCAATTCTTTTAACCTCAACAATTGATCCTTGTCTCAAAACCCAACTTTTATTCAAACAAGATTAGAAGAAATTTGCATTTTATCTGCTTTGTTTGATATTTTTCTTATTTTAATTAGCCAGACGAGTATATTTTTTTGTTATTAATTGAATGTAAGGAAAATGTAGAAATGGGTTACAAGATTACCATGGCTGAAAGGGTTATGGGATAAAAACCAACTGAAGTTAGCCCAGTATATTACAGATTGAAGTACAGTCGGGAAGCACACTGCCTACAGTAGAACTTTACTTATAGGTATTGTTGCAACACAGGTTTATGTTCATAATGAAGCAGTCATCCAGGACATGAGACATAATGTTGTTGATGGATTATACCAAATTTCAGAAAAGTTTGAAGACCAGGTTTGTCTCATAGGGTTTTTTTAAATGTTTTTTAAATATTATTTTTCTTAGAAGTTTAAAGAATAAAGTTCTGAGGTTGTAAATTCCCTATTGTTATAGTTGTTACATTAATTTTAGTTTCTGTAATTGTGATGAACTTTGCTGGAATTGTAGTTTTCTTAACTGGAGAAGATTGTTCTGATTAAGAAAGATAGAAAGTCAGATATCCAGATTTGAATTCTTACTATTAATGCAATTCCTTTATGAAGAAGACAAATTCACAAACTGTTGTTTTGTCTTTTGTTCTTAGTGTTTATTTAACCCCTTCAGTGTTGACACCAACCAGTCTCCCAGAACCTCTTATTGACTTTTTGGTTTAAATTTAAACTATTTTACAGGTAACTTGGTCTTAACTTTTTATTTCTGCCTGTATTATTTAAAGAGCAAACTATCAAAAAACTTACAAGTACAAAATTAGTAATAGACAACTGTCTTTCCTAAGCCCACCAAGTGTAGAGAGATTGCACAGGCTGTGGGACTTCACATCAGTTGGTGCGCCAACAGTTTTACTTCTGCCTTTATAATATGTTAGGAAGGCATAATTATAAAGTGTGAGATTCATGACAGCAGGCACTGAAGGGGTTGACAAATTAGCAAATTACACGTCAAGTCACTTTATCTGTTTCAAGTGTTTTGTCTGACGCTGATTATTTGTATTTTTTGTACATAATTGTGATAAGCTGTTCATAGGTTTTCAATATAACAAAACTTTCAGAATGTCAGAGATTGCTGGATACTTCTAAAAGAACTAGAAGACTTGGTACAGACACCTGCCACTCCTGTGAAAATCAGGTGTGTAAAGTTTGGCAATATTTACAATGTTCTTGACAACGTTTTTTGTGTATTAATTATTATTGAAATTAGTAAAGTATAAATTATGTTTTCTTCGCACTGTAATTCTGTTTTGTTGGTAACTGGGTGCCAACTTTATGTCAAAATATGATTATAACTACAGGGAAAAGTTTTGTTAGTAATAATTTACAGGCATGCAAAATTATAATTAAAAATTGCTGTTAAACTGCAAACTAATAAAATCGGTTGAAAAAAATTAAAATACTAACATAACTATGAATAATACTGTCAACACCTTGTGTCGCTAGATGGTTGTTATGCTAACTTACATGATTGTATATTGTTTATAAGTACATTTTTTGAAAAGGTTTTTTATTTATTTGTTTCTACCTATGAATTGGACTTATTTAACTTGATTTTAAAGAGCATAACTTATGGTATAAAATACAGTACCGCCCGCGAGTAACGTAACTTCACTCGCACTCGTGAGTTCCGAGTATAACCTATGACTCGCGAGTCCGTTTTTTAGATTATTCATGAGGCTCACACAGACTCGCAGATAACGAGTACGAGTGACTCGCAAGTCAAACGAGTGAGATCCAACGTCAAATATCAGGACAGGTTAGGTTTTGAACAGGCCTAAAAAGTTCTCTTTTACATTAACCTTTGCAGGTTTTCCCCTGAGTTTCAAATGAATTTCATAGAAATGGCACAGCAGTTCTTAGAAAGGAGGTAAGACTGTGAGTGAGCAGCTTACTAATTAATTTTTTGTGATGTAAAGAATCGGCCGCAAAACTGTCGGCTATCATGTTGCTTATTTCTCCTAACTACAGTAGTTCCATACTTTTCATGGTAACCAGCTTAGAATTTTATTTTTCATTTATATCAATAATTTATTTTGTTTCATCAATTATTCCCCATTTTTTCATTTGGTGCTGCCCCTCCCCAAGACAGGAATACCCCCCCCCCCCTTTAGCGTAGTGTTCTTTCTTGGGCTCAGTGGTTTAACCTCAAGGTGACTCACTGTGCTAGTGTAGCTGCTTTTTAGCCTGCAGTGTGGAAAGTTTTGCCAGCCTAGTGATCCTACTTTTCCTACTATTTCCTACTTTTTTTACCCTTCTCCTAGTATTCCTGCTTTTGTCTTAAAATTCCTACTATTTCCTACTTTTTATATGCCACAGTTTCAACAAATTGTGCAAGGTTATATCATGCAGGAATAGGGAGTAAGCCATGCAGGTGTTCAGAGTTAAAGCCTGGACCGCATGTTGCAAGGAAGATTTCTTGAAGAACAAATGTTCATCTGGCATGTCCAGTCCAGATGGCTCACACTCTACCAGCAGTGAAACGAGTCATGGGCAGACCAGAAGCAGTTCATCAGTACTTCTTCAAAGATCTGTACCAAAGGCTGCATTCTTGTGCTTCTTCTAAGCCCTCAGTTGTCTTACTTTTCTCCTACTTTTCCCCTTGAAATCCATCTTTTGTCCTACTTTTAAAAGAATTTTGGTCCTACTTTTCTCCTACTTTTTCACCTGGGTGTGCTTGAAAGCCTGTACACTGTAACTGGCTATTGCAGTTTAGGAAGGAAACTTGGGTACCATACTAAATTGTGGACCAGTGCTCAAAACTCCTTATCCTAGGATTCTGAGTGGCACTAAATCAGCTCAGCAATTTTGCTGCTTGCTTTGTGACTTTATTACTATTTCTAGTTGATGGAGCAAGTTAACCTTTTGAATGATTTGATCCTCAATTTTTGGCTCCTGTTCAAGACATAAGATGTCAACAATGACTCACAATGACTCACAGTCAACAAAGCAATCTAAGTGTTTGATCCATATGGGTTCTGCTATATAATTTATATATTAATTTTGTTAAAGCAAGTTCAATGTTAATCTTCTTGGTATTGTATAATTTCAGTATTCACCAGTACTGTAATTCTAAAAATGATTGCCCTAAAACTCCAAAACAGTAGCTATAGAATTTAATATTATTATTTGAATTACACTTTCAGGTATTTTATGTTTGTCCAGAATACAGTGTATGACAACCTTCAGCAAGCCCAATTGGGTGGGGTCCCAGGAACAGATCACCTTGTTCGCAGTTTCCTTAAAATCAGGCTACCACCAGTGGTGCAAGGACTGGAGGTGTGTGACTTTGTTGTGGAAGTCTATAACTGCTTGTTACAGTAGTGATTAATTTATATGGGTCTGCTATTTTCTGTTTCATACATGGATTTTTCTGTCATTTTCATTGATTAAATCTGACATGTTCAGTATTTAAGTATTTTTATTATTGGCCCACTAAAACTCTACTGACCCACCATGCAGTTTCTACAAACTATTACAGCACTCACACAGCTGCTCTTGCTCCCATTTTTTTGTTTTTCACATCTTTTTGTGTTATTTGAAAACCTTATAGCAATGATGTCCCATCTGTAAAAAAAACTTATTTAATGATTTCCAGTTTTATGATTTTATGGGAATTTATTTTGACTCATCAGTGTAGTAAACTCATCCTTTGCACTCAGAAAAATGTTGACTTGATAAATATTTGATTATGTCCTGACTCCTTGAAATAAATCTCAATGTAAATTTGGAAATCAGGTCCTCAAAGCAGGCATCATGTTACATTACTTTCTTTCTGAAACAAAGGCATAACTTATTTATATTAGTAAAAACTACATGTTTTTACTTGTTTAACAAGTCATTCATTGGTCAGTTCCAAATTGATGCATGTTCCACATATACATTGATTTTATTTTGCACATTATTTTGATCAATTTTGGCTTTCTGAGTTAAATGATATTGCAGTAACATAACAGAAAATATTTAATATACAGAATTAATTTTTCTTTTTTTTAGATCTCCCATTTTTGTAGTGACTATGCTTTATGTTTTTGTGCTTGTGACAGAGTTTAAAGCTGAAAGTACTAACTATGGGTCTGCAAAAAAGACTTTTTGCAACGAGGAAATAAAGTCCTTAAGAAACAATTTTAAGTTTTGGATTTGTGCTCACTGAGAAGAACCCTGGATCTATAACCATCTGAGACAATTACAGTAGAAAAGTTAGTAGCTTTCTGGGCCTTAAACCTTGCAATTAATTATTCTTCATTGGTTTGACTACAGTATCCCAATGTGAAACATGTACATAAATTCCCCTTGGTTAATTACAGTTAAACAGTTTTAAAAAGCCTATAATCACAGATATTGTATATTATTGTGCAGAGAAAAGCTGAGAAACAATTGAAGAATTCAGTAACTGATTCAAAAACACTAGACAAGTAAAGTAAATTATCTTTGAATTTTGATAAAGAATTTAATGAATATTTTTTTACACCATGCTCCTTTAATGAAAGTTAAAATTTAATTTATTTTGTCGAAGGGCTAAAATGAAGTGAATTGTTATGATAAAGTGAATAATAAAAGATATAAAATATGATAAAAAATTGTAAATTATTTTGAAATGATTTTTAGATAAAATTTTGGTATTCATTTTTATAATCACATTTGCATTTTTTGTTGGTACCACATACAGGATGGCAGTGTGGAGGGCATGCCCATATGGCCAGTTATCTATTACTGCATGAGATGTGGTCACCCCGAAGCTGCAATAGACACTGTTAGGCATGTCCCGTAAGTTCTTTTTTATTTTTTTCTGGTTTAGTGGTAGGAGTAGACTACTGCAAGCACAGTATGGTCATGTATAACAAGACAGTGTAAATAAGTTTGGTACAAGATCACGTTTGGTGAAAAATATTCCATTGTTTGTTAATGTGAGGTTTGTGGTAACAGTACTCTGTGGTAGTAAGGCAACCACTGGGCTTGCTGTGAACCTGTGTCTAAGAATGTGATTGTGTTTTTGTGTTCTGTCTCATGTAATGATAATTATAGTGAAGATGAGTAAAGGCTTTTGGCTATTGAGAAGTTGTTGTCAATGTTTAATGTTTAAATTCAATGCCTTTTTTGTATATAAACAAGATCAGAGTCTACCGTACACATTGCCTGAAGAAGTCTTTTTTTCTTGAGTAGCTAGGTATCAATCAAAACTTGATGTAGTAAATTATTATGTACTTAAGATACATTTACCTAATATTATCAAGTATATGAATGTCATTAAAATGTCAAATGTCAAATCAGTACTGTAACAAATTTTATGCAGTTGTATTTCAAAACAAATTAATTACTTGTTGCTGAACTGGAGTATTATGAACTAAGATTTGTTTTTGTTCTTGAACACTTTTACAGGTCACCTCTTCACGTTTTAGTGAATGCTTTTTTATAACGAAAAATGAGTTTAAGAAATTAACCCTTTAGTCTTATTTACACTGGTAAATTCCCCCAACAAAAGCCCTTCGTTTCTATTTAACAAGTTAGAGAGAATCAGAAGCTTGCTTTGTTTGATCAGTTGTCTATAATAATAATATTGATAATAATAATAATTATAATAATAATTAATAATAATAATAATAATTAACATTTATAAAGTGCCTTTCCATAGGTACATGCTCAAAGTGCTTAACAATAGTTTACAGTCGACTCTGGTATTGAGGGTCTTAGACAGTCTGCTCTACACGGCTCACAACTATTTTCATAAGAGTTGCCCTCAGTTAGTTGAAGAGAAAGACCACAACACCGGGATCACCCTACTCTTTGTTGCCAAGTGTTGCACATGGGTTCTTTTAAGTCCCTTGATAGGAAATCGAGAGACTGGGCCTGCGGTTTAACGTCCTTATCTGAGAAGACGCAAAGGTCTAACTGTTTGCAGATGTTAGGGCAAAGGCAGCACCTTGTCCTCAGTTGTTTAAGACCCTGAGTGAAGTTCCGGCACTGAGAAATGAACCCGGGCCTCCCGAACGAAAGACTGGCGCCTTACCAACTAGGCTAACCAGACAGCGGTTATTTCTTGTTGACAAATAATATAATTTTATTTTGTGTGTGTTATGTAAAGAGAACTTAGCTAGCGATGCCTGACTTGAACTAAAATGGTTACTGCAAAAACTTGTTGATGTTCGAAGTTTTCCAAGAAATTAATTAATTAAAAGTGTTTTAATTGATATTTTGCTTTCTTTTCTTTGTACAAAATTTAGTCAACACTTAGGAGAGTTCAAAGAATTTTTTAAGGAGTACGTACAGAGTAAAAACCGAAGGTAAGATTTATATAAAAAAAAATCTAATAAAAAACAGTTGAGTTTAATTTACATTAAATTTGTTGATTAGTTGTATAAATTAAGTGTTGTCTGATTTAGATGATAAACTTAATTCAGTGGGCCCAGGTGGAGCCTTGGGTAATTTTACCTGTAGTCTGAAACGGGATACTGTAAAGATGTATGTATTAACCCTCGTACTGCTAAGCACAGTTTCACATTAAACTATAAAAGTTTTAACTCTGAAACCACCACTTGAAAATCTACAAAGTGACCATTCATTTTCTTTGTCTAAAGTTACAAGTAGATGTTGAAAATGATCATTGCTTCGACAAATTCTGAATTTTATAATTTTGTTGAGATTTTATCATTTTGATTTGCAAAAATGTAGCAAGTGAAGAGTTAACTAAAAGCATTTTTGAATAATTCAATTTCTCAGATGAAATTACTATAATTCAATTTCATCTTTTGTAGAATTGTCAAATTTTATTAGATGGAGAGCTTTGAAATAAGTTTGTCAACATTAAAACATATAAACAGTGGCCTTACCGAATTTATGTCCGTGCTACTTTTTACCAAATGATGGTTTGGTGGTAAAAGGGCCCAATTGATGAATGTTATAATGGTAGTTTAAGATTTTAGATAATTTCTTTGTATGAAATAGACCTCTAGCTCTTAAACATTTTTCCCAATTTGAGGGATAAAGAAACAAAATTTGTGCAGTTTGGTTGTGTTAGTTGGACTTTGTGTCATACCCTTGTTGGATTTATCAAGAATGTCAAACTGCAATACAGTTAAACCATGGCTTTAACATCCAAAGAAAATAAATATATGCCATCAAATCCTTAATGCAAGATGAAGTGTATTCCATTTTTGTATCAATACCAGTTTATTCCAAGGTCTCCCAGTTTTGCATTATACTTCTTGTACTGTGGTTAAAAAGAAATGTGCAGTATACTAATCTGAACTTTCCTTTATTACCTAAGTTGAAATTACAATGTTTGGGTGCTTCAAATCTAATGATGAGGTTTTCATTTAGGCCAGCTAAATTATGTTCGAGTTTTTTTAAAAGTTCTAAAGTTCTTGTTTTCATTAAATTCAGATTGAACCCAAGCACAGAAAGCAAAGTACGTTTGCAGTATAGGAGATCAGTTCGCAGAAGCACAGATCCATTTAAAAGGTATGTTTTGTTTGATATTGATTAAGTTTTACACCAGTCTTCTTTTTAAAAGTAAATTTTCTCAACACAATTACGAGTTCCATAATTAAATTAATTTATTATTTCAAGATAAAAAATTTTTTTTAGGTTTCAATATAATATATTTCTTAATTTTCTAATAAAGAAACTGTTAACTTTTTATAGATAAAACTAATCATTATCATTTTGTTTTTTACTTTAGAGATGAAAATACAGTAAATACAGTGTCTTTTGTAAGATTCAAACTTGTCAAGATCTCTAATTTAAAGCCAGTTAGTTTTGTATTCTAACAAGATAATTCCTGGTATCTTTGTGCTTCATGATTCTTGAAGATGCAAAGCAGCTCTCTTTTGTGATTTTTCAAACTTAACCAATTCTCTGATTATGAAACTTTCCAACCACTAGTACTGTGGTTTTACAAATTATTACTAGTATCTAAAACCGGTTTATCTCATTTTTGAAACTTCATACAGCAGGTAGATTTTCTAATTGTGATCTAGAGTTCTCCTGAGAGTGGGGGTACCTGAGCAGAGGCTCTGCTGTAGAATTGTCTTGAGTTCATAACTTTTACTTTGGCTGCTCCTCCCTTGTAACAGAATTTATTCCTGCTGATACTGGAATCATTGCAGAATTTGACTGCAGGAGACAAATAATATCATATCATTATTTTGTTTTCTGAGAAAGTTTCATTAAAACCTGTTTATTTTGTCTATTCTATTATTTCAAATGAAGAGCAGAAGGGTGCAATGCTACTGTACACCACTCTTTTGGGAGAGACTGACATGTCTAGTTTCAAATGCCAGTAATCATGTTGTGTTTAATCTATTATCTGATCTACAGAGCTGTGTACTGCCTTCTTGGCTGTTGTGATATTACTGACAATCACCAGGAGGTGGCTGTCAAGACAGAAGACTACTTGTGGCTTAAAGTATGAACCTTGCTATATTCAATAATTTATGTTGTTTACTAATATGTTTATATTGTTTTTATTGTTATTGTTATTCACGAAAATAAATACAGAAAGGATTTAAAATATATAGGTATAAACATTTTTTGGTGTTTTCGATCATTTTGATCATCATCTGTTTGCTGGTTTTTTATATTAACACACAAAAAAGTTTTAAATAGTATTAGTGTATATTTTATCCATTTTATGATATTGACAAAGGTGACTAAATATTGCTACTGTTCTTAATTGTTACTATTTCAATCAAATTGTGTGCAGTTAAACCAGGTGACACTGGAAAGTAGCGAAGCTGAGTCTCAGGATGGTTTGACTCTTCAACAACTACAAATTCTACTCCTGGAGCAGTACGGTGAGTTTTCGTTTGTTTGTGATAACAATGACAGTGTTTACATGTGCCAAGTTGTATGTTACCATTCTACACCAATAATTTCTACTGGCTGTGTAAATCCTTTTTCTTTGATCAGTTGTGTTTCAATATGTGTGGATCCTGTGTTTCTGCATAATAATGATATTGTTGATGTATTCTGTAGCACAAGAAATCATTGAAGCAAATAGACACTTATTTATCGATTAACACAATCTCCTCAGTGTCAAGTTTTAAAGAATTTGAACCGCTATTTTTTTTGGAAAAATAGACACTTATTTATTGATTAACACAATCTGTTCATTGTCAAGTCTAAAAGAATTTGAACCGCTACTTTTTTTGGAAAAATAAATCTCTATTAACTTACCTTTGAGTTAGTGTACTAAAACAGGCAAAAAATGCTGTTCACTTGTGTGGTATTTTATATAATAGTAGTAGTAGTAGTAGTAGTAGTAGTAGTAGTAGTAGTAGTAGAAGTAGTAGTAGTAATAATAATAATAATAATAGTAATAACAATATTTAATAATAACTGCAATAACATCAATGATAATGATTTAATGATAATGATGATTATTTGTTTTTAAGTCTCTAAATGCTCATTATTCAAGTACTATACATATCTACGTTTAACTAGTAAAGAGTCAGCTGCTAAATGATATGTTAAAGTGGTTTTGAAACCAACCTTTAGTTTTCCCAATTAATCTCAAAAAAGAGGAGCTTGGAACCCAAGAAGAGTTTAGGTAATGGTCGAACGTTTGTTAACCTGTGTCTTTATTTTACCATCTTCTCCCACCCAGGCGAGGCCCACTTCAGTGCTTATCAGCAGCCATTCTTGTATTTTCTTGTGTTGTTCCTCACAATTCAGTTTGAAGCTGTAAGTTTTATCTGTTTTACTTACTGTAAAAAGACTAGAAACTAAATTTGGACTAGAGCACACACTAGAAGCCCAACGGGTTGGGGCAAACATTAGCAATTCGCTTTGTTTTATCAATTCTCGTTTTCTCAGTACTAAACGACTTTTTGTATGTGTTATGTTATAAGTTAGATGTCGATAACTTACTGAGACTGAGAGGGTTTATCCTCGGCAACACGGAAAGGTTGTCACGATATTGAAAATTTACTCAAAATTTTATGTTTTTTTCGTAATATGTAAATCAAAAGAGAAAAAAGAAAAAAATTGTGAATAAGAGAGAGTCCCACTTACAAGCTTTTAACCAACAAAATACACTGAGCACTATATATAAACTCCTTATCAACAAGAAAAAAAACGAAATTTACATTTAGTCATGAAAGTTTCAGACCAAGAAAAAAACACCCTTGCGATTTTAATCTAAACCTGACAAGCATTTTACAAAGTTTATTTTGCGAGTATGGTTTGTTTGGTCGTCACTCAGTCTGTGGTTGGAAAGCTGGAAAAGGTGCATAAGTGGCAAAGTGTGAAATTAAAAGCAGGGTATGAACTCCTCAAAAGAGTTACATTGGCACCGTCAGTGTAGTTTTACATTCTTTTCAACATCACATTGCTACTTCTCTAAAAAAAGCTTAGCATCTTAGCAGGCATCCTTCACACCAATTTCCCCCGAACCAAAGAAGTAACCTAAAGTCTAAGGTCGAAGTCTAGCGCTCGTCCTCGTGTGAACACGCTCATCTCGTGTGAACACCAATCGATACAAACACACTTTTATCAATATAGGTTAATTTTAAAGTACATACAGTCTTACTAATAAGTATATAATCAAGAAAAATTTTAATTTGTAGTGTAGGATTCTTAGAGTTTTTGATATTGTAGATTATCTAATGCAACATAAGATATGTAATTAAGTTATCTTATGATTTTTCAATAGACGATTATTATTATTATTATTTGTTTTCACAACAGGCAATAGAATTCCTGTCTCGTGTTGAACAATACAGAAGCCATGCTGTCCACTTTGCCATTGCACTTTACAAGATGAATTTGCTTTTACTGCCAGACTCAATACAAGCCCAGCTCTGTAAGTTTTTGCTCTACAACGATAAAGTAAAATCCCAAAATGAAATCAGTAATACATTCTTTTGATTTTGCACACATCATCAAAACTAATGGACAATGAGAAAGCATCTTTCAATCTCGGAGAAGCCTGGGGAGGAGGTGCATCCTCCATTGGTATGATAGGGGTGCTTGCCTGTTGTATTTTTAGGCGTCAAAAAAGGCAATTTGGTATTTTTCGGGATTTTCAGAGAAAAACCAAGGTTGTTATAGTAAAAACGGTATTTTTTTGGCGGGGGGGGGGGGGGGGGGTAAAAAAAAAAAAAAATG
>JANVCF010055783.1:0-10947 GCA_025388745.1 Hydrozoanthus gracilis
AAAATTAAGAACACTTAAGAACACTTTTAGGCTGATTTCACCTAAAATACCCGATATATAAGAACCCAATCAGCCTGGACCCTGAAAATGGGTGTTCTTGTATGCGGGTTTTTACTGTACTTGTCGTGGGCGTATTAACCACATTTCGGCTAATTCTTCATATACCACGACAAGATCCCGGAAACTAAAAGACCCATTGAATAATCACAGCGAAATTTTTATCGACAAGGACATACGATTGTGTTTCTTTTCCTGATCTTTCTTTAAAAAACCAAAAGCATATCATTATCCCAGCAGATTGCTTACATCCCACTTGTTGCACTTATTGTCACAACAATAAATCCTTTCAATCTGAGAACTATTTGACAAGTAAACATCACGTTTTGATTGACATATGTAAAGCTTAATCGAAAATTAACAAAAATGTCTTTGTCCACTCGGGCTTTGAATGAAAAGATGCGAAAGGAAAGACGCCTAGTTGCGGTTTGATGCGTTCTTTTTTCTTTCAATTAAATTGTAAAAGTCCCTTCCCTTTATTGCTTGTGCTAAAATTATTCTGGCTGAAACTTTTATTTGGTAAGTGTAATTCAGTAGTGAAATATTGAGTCTTGAGATAAGTATATCGTTTTTCACTACCATAATTATTCCAAAAAAAGACAAAGAAATATTTCTGAGTGAGCTAGTGATCGATTGTTTAATACGCCAACGCAGTGTTTGTCAGTTAGAGATAAGCGGTTCGTTTGACTCGTAAGTTTTTGGCTCAGTTTGATCGCGTTATGCTTATGAATATGTTGACGGTAGATTTTGTAACGAAATTGTGGATGTGTAGTGACAAACTAAGCACAGAGTGGTATAGTTTCATTAAGGCTGGAGGCTTTTAATTTAACAAAGTCACATGAACACTGTTTTTTGTTAGTTTCCCGTTTACTTCCCATTCTGGCAGAGTCACGTAATTATCAGGTAGGCGGTTTTGTTACCGCAAAAAATGGTGAAATATCGGTCATGGCATGGCCGTCATGGATTATAATTAGGTTATTGGAAAATTCGGGCAATATTTCTCAGTGTTTTGGGAAAAGTTTCAAAAACGTGCAGCGATTCCGCTATCCAGGTCCATAAATAAATGACTCCAGTCAGGTTCAAGGGAGTAGTGAACTTCAAAGCAAACTATTGTATTTGCTGTGGGTTTAATGTGGGCAGTATGAACTAAACTAAGACCTTTTCAAAGATTAATACTAAATCAATAAATGCATTGAAAACTCATATCTTGATAGTCAGTGAGTTTTTATGGCGCCATAAATCATACATAGATTTGAATTAAACAGGAACGGTGTAAGTTTTTTCCTGTCTTATTAATCATTTCCAAATAAACTTTTTAAAAAAATTCTTTTGTTACTCGCTAGGAGGTACGAGCACCCACTTGCGTTAGTGGATTGTTTTCAAGAACAAAGACAAAACCCGTTTAGTCTTTTTTAAGCACACTTATAAGTAAACCTAGCCATTTTTTAAATAATTTTTTTTTCCTCAGAAGTAAGAAGTAAAAATTACAAGTTTACTCTTTTTAGATAGGTTAAATGTCTATGTTATCTTGTTCGTCACTACAGACATACACCAGTCATGTTTGTTGTATTGTTATTGCGTGCGTGTCATTTTGAAAAAAAGGATAATTATCTTGGGCTTTATTATTTTCACTTCCGACCTCAAATCCATCTTCCTTTTTGTTGCCATTTGCAATCTGCCGAAACGAAACTAATAAATCCTTTTAAAAGTTAAGGAAAACTAGTATTTTACGAGCAATCGAAATTGAGTGAAAACTATTCAAATATATTGCGTTGTGTATGTGCATTAAATAAACTCTCTGAATAATACAGAAAAAATATATGTAAATTCAAATCGGAATGAAAAGCCAGCGGCGAAACACAATAGTCAATGTTCAATGACCAATGAAAAAGCGAGATTCACACAAAATGACCTGAATATTGCACCACTACTGTGGCATCACTACCAAATAAGGAGCGTTTTGATGATGTCACAGCTCCATATTTGGAGGGCCCACGTCCCTCATTTGTGGACAGTAATGCAACAGACTAAAAACGATTGCGTCAGTTTGTGTGGCTTTGCGCTGGGAGAATTTGAGTTGCGAAAGTGTTGGAAACGACGGTATTACACCAGAATGGGCTGTAAATCCTCGCTTGTTTGTTAACGGGAGGTCAGAACGGCCTCCCTCCGAAGAAAGCTACTTTGGTGAAGACAAAGGAAAGATTCAAAACAGCAAATTCGTCTTGTTTCGCGTGATCGTTACGCCATCAGCGATAACTTTTGTGCAACGTCATACACTGACTTTGGCAAAACGAAATACGAAAGGAGTGTGACTGACTGTCGCAGTGTTTTGAGCATTTTCTTTGTTCTTCTACCACGACTTAGTCGAACGTAGAAAGAATTTTCTTCAAATATCTTTTAAAGTTTAAATGAACACATCATCGCTCCGATATCACCCCTACCGAAATGCATCCAAGGGAAATATTGGAGCTGCGCCATTATCAAACTTGACTGTAACCCAACAATCGACGAAACGAACTAGCGATCCACCACAAACTCAGATATCCAAAGTTGGGAAATATCTGCTTTTAGAGCGTCCAGGTGGAAGTTCATTATACAGGGCAGTGGATACCGAAACGAAAACAGAATTGCGATGTAAAATTATCGATGTAAATAGATTCCGGGAGACGCTTTCGCCTGTGTTTCATTTGCCACCTCATGAGAGCATCAACAAAATTGCTGAGATCCTAGTGAGTGACTCTTACGCCTATGTATTCTTCGAGAGAAGTTATGGAGACCTACACTCTCATGTTCGTACAAGAAGGAGACTTAAAGAAGAAGAAGCGAGCAAAATTTTTTACCAAGTTGTCAACGCAGTGGCACATTGTCACGAATCAGGAGTTGTCTTGCGCGACCTTAAACTAAGGAAATTCGTATTTCAAAATGAAGAGAGGTAGGTTTGTTTTATTTATTCATCGCGTCGTTTTTTTTCTTGAACCTCAGATAAGTGATAATTAAGTTTTCAGGGAATTTCGTATTTTAGGATAGGGGTGTCTTGAATTGCAGCAAAACCTCGTGTCATGCCATTGATGTTCAATTGTGGTATGGCTTTGTTTTGCAGGTAAATTCTACGGCCTTTGTTGATGGTTTATACTTTCTAAGACATATGTTGCACGCAAAAGATACAATATTCTCTGAAGTTGTTTAGATAAGAAATCACAGCTTAACGTTTATGTTAGCTGCGTAAGCAAAATATTTGCTTCGAATTGGCTTTCGTGCGTAGGCAGCCAAGGAAATGTCTCCGATTTCACAACCTTGTTGCGTTGTTGCGTTTCCAACGCCGAGACATCAAAGTTTATTTCCGGTAATTAACATTTTTCTATTTTAAATCACTTCTGTGTTCAGTATACAGTCGTGGCAGTTTGCTTATGAATTCAATTAAAACTCAAACTCGTTGACAAAGATTCGTTTGGCTAAAAGGTGCTGAATTGAGACTTTTACGTACTCCCACACTAAATGTGGTCCCATGTCGCTCTTTTGTGGAGGTAATTAGTATTTCTAAGTATCCGGAAGTGGCAAAAGTTGGCGCGAAACTTCGATCTTTATTGAAAACTACTAGCTTTTTTTAATTGATGTTTATTTAGTATATAATCGAACCACAAAAATGGCGTTGAACTTGATTTCATTGCGATGTTGTAATAACTTTAAGAAATGTTGAAATCCACGTGGCAAAAGAAAATTCGAAACGTTGCAACTTGTTTTAAGCCGATCTTGGCCACGTGGTAATTTCACTTCCGTTTTCCTCCAGTATATTCAATCAGCGCGGCCTTTGATTAAACCAGACAATTAACACCAAGGGAACAAAGACCACTCCATGCTTTGGAACAACGTGTCTGCATAAAAAGCCTTTGTTTAATATGGTCATAATTTAGATGTATTTAACAATTGGTTCCCTGCTCTTCTATCCAAATTCAGCTGTAAGCAGCCATTAGAGAGTGGAAAGACATTTTACATTAATCCCTTTTCATTATTCTAAGATCTCATTGTTCAGCAAGGAACAGTAGTGTGTTTTCATGTGAGAAAAATGTGCATTGATTAATAATGATGCTCAAAATCAATTCTCATTGTTTAATATGTGTTAACTGCACACGAGAACTGTTTCAAAGCTCAATGTTTAGAGATTAATTTTGTTTTGCTGATTATCTTAGTTTTCATCACTTTTCAGAAGTGGTTCTTAAAATAAGAATTATCTTAAGTTACTGGCTGTGTGAATGTTACAATTTAAGTATCTAGGCCTACATGGTAATGATGAAACACGGTTTTGTTAGTTGGAATTGCAATCAGATTTCCTTTTGCAATGATCTTCTGTCAAATAAGATATCCAGCTTTTGTTATTGAAAATATAAACCTGGTTCAGTTGTTAAAAACATTTAATGGAGACACAATCACTGCCAGCATGAAGGCATCAATCTGCAACATCTGTTTTCAATGTCAGGTTTTATCTGTAGCAGCTGAACAACTAAGCAAAGTAAAATGGTCTCTGCTTTTGTGAATTAAAATTCAGTACTTTGAACTATTTTATTACCAAAAATCATCTCTTCTTCTCATCATAGGAATGTAAGTCTATAGTTGTGCTTTTGAGCGTGTGCCATGAATCAAAAGCTTTGTCTAAACACAATGAGAAACAAATTTGTCAAAAGGTATTGAGTAATAGAGGAAGCAAGAGAATGAAAAGAAGTCTTTCCATTAAGGCAGATGTTTTTTGACTACATTTGAAATTCAGAGGTTCAGAATGTTGTTGCTGGACAAGCTGAAAATGCATCACATATCTTTTTCAACTAGGTTTTTGCTTTCTTGCCAAAATCGTTAATTATTTTCTATATGCAAATTGTGTATGCAAATGTCAGTTGATATTTTTGATGGTTTGTAAACAGCCCTTTGCTTTTTGTTGCTTTTTCCAAAGTAGAAAAGAACATTCAAAGGCTTTAGAGAATATTCATTAGAGTGTGAACCGATTTTGATATGGTTTGATAAAAAGTCTAGTTTGGGACAGTACAAAGAATGAGTCTTTCAGCAGTATGATGCAATCAGCAGTCTTTGTCTGCCATGCTGACATAGGTGTAATGATTAATTAAGTCTTCAATTTCATGAATAAGCATTTTGATAAAACATAGGCAATGCCATATCAGCACATCAGCAAAGCTCAGTATAACTTAATTCTTTGTAAGGGGTTATTTAAGTCCCAGTTAGATATCAACATCTAGTTTTCCCTTACATATAACACATACAAATAAGACATTTGTTAATGAGAAAACAGAAATAGAAGTATTGAAGATGAAATGTAAAATTCTCCTAAGTTTATTCCATAAGATGTATTGGCTATTGTTGGGAGAATTTAGCTATACATTGAACTGAAAGGATTAAGTTAATCTCTTTTTGGCCTGTTTTAATTGTTGTATGTTGGTATTAGCACTTTTAAGCAGAATGAACTCTGTTGAGTTTATCATTTGTGATGTGCAAGATCTTCAGTTCAGACGTACGGGGATGCTTTTATTGAATAGTAACATAAAGAGTGACTGACAAAAAATCAAAATTCTGCCAACCAAAACAAAAGGGAAACTGATGGTTTTGAGAAGTTGCAAGATCATCAAAAGACACTCAGTTTGGCTTAGAGTTGATAGTTTGATTAACCAGTAGTAGTGTTTGGTATGGTGTGAAGGTTGAACACAAAATTTAGAGTTAGAGGATTTGTTAATAATCTATTGGAGATTTCTGTCTTGAGTTATCCACTCACTGAAGACCCACCTACTGAAGTGTTGATAAGACTGTTTCTATTATTGTTAATATTGTTATTATTATTATTATTGATATAGATTTTGAGAAAGTGGATTAAATTTGTGTTTTCCATTTAGGACTAAAGTGAAACTGGAAAGCTTGGAAGATGCATTTCTACTTAATGGAAAAGATGACACTTTAGAAGACAAACATGGTTGCCCTGCGTATGTCAGTCCAGAAATTCTTCAGTCCACATCAGGAGGCTATTCAGGCAAGGCTGCTGATATATGGAGTTTGGGTGTTATGCTGTACACAATGTTGGTTGGCCGATACCCATTCCATGACACTGAACCCAGTATATTGTTCACAAAGATTCGACGAGGTCACTTCGCCATTCCAGAGACATTATCATCAAAAGCAAAATGTTTGATTCGATCTATGATGCGCCGTGAACCCTCAGAGAGATTAACAGCGCAAGAGATTTTAGAACACCCCTGGTTTAGTTCTTCATTCACTGTGAGCAGCCCTTGCCGGGGGGTAGAGCAGAAACTTGGTGACCAGACCGTGCCAGACTTAGCAAATGACGAGAACACTTCATTTTTTGTGTGAAGATAGCTGTAAATTATTCAAGATTATGTTTGTTATTATGTAAATAGCTCCCTTTTTCTGCTGGCTATATTGTATGTATACATAAACTGTATATTATGAAGATGAAGAAGGTTGTTTATACTCTAAAAGAGCTAAGATGGGAAATAGACACAAGTCACTGATTGTTACTAAGATTATTAAAGATGTTTTTTTCTGGGCTTTTAGGGACTTTTATTTGCATTTTATTTAGGATTCTATTGAAGGCAAAATATGAAGAACGCAGAGCGAGAAGAAGTTGGTTTTTAGTTTAGAGTTTGTCTGTTATTCTGTGCTGCAGCCACAGGTTAATTAGGCTGAACTTGTAAACAATTTTCAATAAAGGAAAATAAAGGACAGTTTTTGAAGAAAAACATTTATGCAGCATGGAATTGAGTTTGATTTTGAGAAAACTTTGACATTGGTCTTTATGTATGATGGTGTCAAAAGTGCATCAGTGTGAGGGTTGGTGGTGAAATGCGGCCTGCAAAGTGGCCCGTGTTTAAAGGGTCTGGGGCAAAGGGATGGGTTCCCCTAAGCCCCAGTCTCCAATACACTGTTGTGTTTGCTTTTGAAATGCTATGAGAGATGATGGGAGTTTTGGATGTGTTTTAAATTTTTTTACTGCTTAACAGTTATGTTATTTTCTTTCTCGGTATCGCTTCCTCATTACTTTCCCAAAAGACCACCAATACATTTTTAAAAGAATATTTTTTTATTTGCCAGTTTATTAACAGAAACCAATAAGTACAGTATACAACAAGCCACTTCTGGGTGGTAAGTTGTGCTTCAAGTGTCTTTAAAGCATTAAATTTGCTGACACTTTGATTAAATTAAACGTACCTGTGAATATTCGAGCATCAATATCCACAAAAAATACTCATTTTACAACTACGAAGAGTGAAAAGACTACAGCTGTTGATTTTACAGAAATTATCAGCAAAAACACATTTTTTTTAGTCCTGAGGGGCGGGGACAGGCATTTGACCAGCGGTTGATTTCAAAACTTCAAGTGCCCAGGGTTGCCTAGGGATTGGGAGGGTGGGTTGTTGAAGTCTCGAATTGATTGATACACAACACAATAGACAAATGACAACCATGACCAATTACTTTGTAATACCACATACTTTTGCTGTTCACCACACTTAATAAACTTAGAGAACACTTTCGTTTTTCAGCCAATTGAATTATTTATAAATGTTACTGACTTGATAAAAGAACCTCGACTAATGGTTGCACGGTCCAATCTGAGATAGCAAAGCTAGTGCATCTTATTTCTGATTTACAGTTATATCGGTCTATTTAATTGATTCAAACTGCACGTCACACACATGGCCTGCATCGCTAATTTGTCAGCAGGTGTAGTGTCGCTGTTAACACCGGTAACTTCACTATAAATCACATCTACACAAAACTCTTTGAATTCGCGCTATTTTTATATCGAGAATCAGAAGCTTTCGGCTGTATCAACTAGGCTGTTCTTATTTCAGCCTTAAACTGTTCTTTAATTGTTCTTCATTCCTGATGTATCCAAACAGTGAGGTGAGGAGTTTATAGGGAAAGAAAAGAGGGAGGGAAAAGGAGAAAGAAATTAAACCGGGGAAGAGATAGGAGGGCCTGGGAGAGAGATCTCGGAATCTTGAAAACCTCTTTTTCTCCTCCCTTCCTCTGCTCCCCGTTTTTTCTTCTCCTTTTCCTTCTCGGCCTTTTTTCTTTCATACAAACCCCCATTAAGGTTGTCAACACTAAATTAAAGTACTATTTTTTCTTCGCTAGTGTTGTCCAGTTAACAGAAATTAATGAATGCAGTATACAATACTGAGACACTTGAGGGTGGTTAGCCTATGCGTGATTGTGGTGTTGTTGCGTCACGCAATAAATTGAGATGGAGAGTGCGCACCAGTACGTTTTTACTCACATCTCAATATGTGGTTAATCAATTACTTAATTTATTTATTCATTTTAATTATTTAAACAGAAACTCCTGTTTAGCATAGATGGTTTAAAGGGAGATCAGTACAGAATACTATGAATAAATTATAAACTATAAAAACGAAAACTAAAAAAAAAAATGTGTGTTGTTGTGGTGTTGTTGCGTCACGCAATAAATGGAGTTGGAAAGTACGTTTTAACTCTTATCTCAATATGTGGTTAATCAGTTAACTTTTTTGTTCATTTAGATTATTTAAACAGAAATTCCAGTTCAGCATAGATGGTTTAAATGGAGATCTTTACAGAATAGTATGAATAAATTATAAACTATAAAAATGAAAACAAAAAAAACAAAAAAAAATGGCTGTGCGTGGTTGTGTTTGTTGTTCAGTCACGCAATAAATGGAGATGGGAAGTACACGCGCCAGTCAGGTTTTTACTCACATCTCAATATGTGGTTAATTAGTTAATTTATTTATTCACAGTACATTATTTAAACAGAAACTCCAATTCAGTATAGATGGTTTAAATGGAGATCAGTACAGAATATTATGAATAAGTTATAAACTATAAAAATGAAAACTAAAAAAAAAACAAAACAAAAATTAAAAGCTTGTGCGTGGTTGTGTTTGTTGTTGCGTCACGCAATAAATGGAAATGGAAAGTACGTGCGCCAATACGTTTTTACTCACGTCTCAATATGTGGTTAATTAGTTAATTTATTTATTCATTTACATTATTTAAACCGAAAATTCCAGTTAAGCCTAGATGGTTTAAACGGAGATCTGTACAAAATAGTAGGAATAAATTATAAAGTATAAAAATGAAAGCAAAAAAACAATAAGAAAAATGAAATCACTCCAAGGGTTCATAACTATGAAAATTAACCGAGGTGATTAGGATGTTGCTTGACTTTTAGTTTCAAACTTGTGACAGACTGCTCATGGCGTAAGTTACGAGTAGGAGAATTCCAGGATTTTGCGGCATTGTGTTTAAATTAAAAGATGTTTGAAATCTAGTTGTCTTGGCAAGAGGCAGGCGGATATGGTCTTTATAATTATTTCTAAGATAAGTCAAGAGTTAAAAAGTTTAGGGTTGAAAAGAATTTTTAAAACTATTTGATCAAAACTCTCAGCCTGTAAGTTGTTTTTAGGTTGTTCTTATATAAAAAAATGCGTGTACACTTTTTAAAGAATGTTTTGATTAAGAACACGTCACGAGAATGAAAGATCCCCAAATTCAAGAACTTTCTAAAGCCGTGACAACACGGTGCAACGTTGCGCGCAACTGAAACCCTTCGTGTAGCCACTCGGTCAAACCGTTGCATGCAGTGTTGCGCGCAACTGAAACCCTTTGTGTAGCCACTCGGCGGCGAAACCGTTTCGTGCAATGTTGCAGGAGTAAATCGGTTTCTAATTCACGCAAGGTTGCGTGCAACAATTTCAAAGGTGGTCACACGGTGAAATTTTCCCGTTGCGCGCAACGTTTTCCTCGGTTAACGTTCATCCAGTGTGCAACGTCGCCTTTAGTAAATATTTTGTATGTACAAATTTGTTCTTTTAAAAATCTTTTTCATTTTTTATTATACTTCTTTCTCGCCCACCACGGTATAGCGACGAATTAACCGACTTCAATTTCTGCTTCTGGTTCGTTTGTATAAAAATGTAACAACTGCTCACCCTCGTGCATACTAACAACTTTGTTTAAAAAAAGATTTTAAGAAAACAGTCGGGGCTGAAGTCCTCAAAATATTTTATATTATTCAACCTCAGCCAAAATATTTGACGTTCTTCTAAAGACAACTTCGTTTTAACTCGGAAAGTTTACATGGAAACGAATTAACACGTCTCAAAATATCAAAGCTTTTTGTGGGGCCTACAAAGGGGTGTTCATATTTCGCTTGGCCTGCACTTTTTGGTCTTTTTGTCGCATTTTTTTTTCTAAAATGTCGCTGTCGCAATTTCGTCTGACTGAAATGTCTCTGTCACAATTTTCAACCTTTAAGCAATTATTTGCTTTGCTAATTTCTTTACAGCTCCAATTTTTTTCAATCGTCAATAAAAATCAAGTAAACATGAGGAACAAATGCGTATGCCTCATTAGCGTGTTCTAAAAACTTTAAGCTCGATCGGAGGTTAAAAAGATATCGTGAGAAACTACATGTACTCCTGGGTGTTTTGATAGATACAGTTGATCTCTGATTTATCCTTTGGCGCTTTTACAAGTTGTCGCCTCTCTGTCTCTTTTCGGCGCTTTGACAACTGTCTGTCGGCTCAATTTAAGACCGTGTCGGCCTGTCGCCAAAACCACGGCCCAGCTACAAGCAACGCCAAATACGGAGCGTTTTGCACAACCCACATCGTTCACTGGCAAAGTAGCGGGACGACTGTCTCCGCTTCTAATGAATGTGTTGTTACATGCAAACTTATAATGAAAAGACGTGTAGACTCAGTAGTATTTCTTTTATAGTTTACTATAGTTTGAAATTTTAAAAACTTATTAATTTAAAAGTTTTGATGCATATATGCTAAACTGTCCATCTATTACCCTGTGTACGAACAGAATAAAGCAAATGCAAGC
>JANVCF010055894.1:0-13177 GCA_025388745.1 Hydrozoanthus gracilis
CATTTGTGGTTAAAATTTTATTACATTTGTGGTTAACATTTTATTACATTTGTGGTTGATTTTTATTACATTTGTGGGCGGTTATTACATTTGTGGGTGATACACCGCGTATACGTATCACAGGGATGGTGATTACATCTTGTAAATTCCAACTCCAGGGAATGGGTGCATCACACTGAAGGCACTTTGCCTGGGCTGGAGTATACATTTCTCACAATTTTTACCCCAAGCCGGGTTTTTTTCATGAGTTTTTCGTAGCCTCGCCGTTCACCATTTGCTACTACTTGTACTTGATTTGAACGTGAATAAAGCCGTGACGGTCGGTACAAATTCAGCATTACACCAGCAAACATTTGTTTTGTTTTCGTGTGTCAAGCGCGTGGTTAAGAACGCAAAATAAAGAATAAAAATGTTTCGGGTGTTCTGAAAATTTGGCGAGTTTTGCTTTCTAAAATGTATGTGCTCAGTTTAGGGGTTTAGTTCAAAAAATGTTGGAAGGTTCGGTTACCGTTTAAAACTACCAAACAATATCCTGTTATCAGTGTTGGTTGCAATTTAAGGGAGCTCGATTTGCGGATAAAAGCAAGAAAAGCCCCAAAAATGAGTTTAAAAAAAGGTGTAAAAAGCTTTCATAAAATTTATGTAAAATTTTCATAGACGATTTTCAAAAACGGCGGCGAATTTGATATTCTTTTGTGTGCACTCAAATTAGCCTGTTAACGGCCTCTCTTTTGTTTAAGGTCATGGCATTGACATAGAACCCGCATCCAGATTTTTGTCAAACTTTCTTCATTTGTCAATCTTTATATGTAAACTGAAAAAAATGAATGAAAAAAGGGTGTGCCCGTGTTAACTCTTGAGGTATGATTGAAACAAATACCCCCTCCACGGCTATTTTTCTGTCGTTGTAAGCTTGAAATTAAAACAACAGTTTCCTTATGTAACCGACCAAGATAACATCGAGGAGCGTAAGGGAAATTAAGGAAGATAACGTAAAGATTTGGATTAGGAGAGTAATTTTCTTGATTGTCAGCAAAAACATTTATTGTAAGGAGGCATTTTTGGGGGCTTTTGTTGTTTATATGTTTCCAATACCTAAAAAAACAGTGTATTCTTGTTTATATTTTTAGTATTTTTCCACACTTGCAACACTCAGATTTTTCCTATTCTTTCTCTTCAGAAAGTCCTGTTGAAATTTGACTGATTGGCAAAAAAAGAATTGTGGGGTACCTGGGCCTTTTTAAGAGAAACTCGAGGAAAACTGGCAAAACATGTGCTTTTTAATATTTACCCCATTTCCGAGGGGAGACTGGAACGAGTTAAACAAAAAGCCCCATATTTTATGAAGAAAACTACTTTTTTGCATTATTTTTTCTGATATGTCTTCGAGAGCTCAACTCTCAATAGAATATGACAAAAATGTGCAAACATTTAAAAATTTCTAATATGCGCAGTAAAGATGCGCAATACAAAAATGGGGAATTACCTTAACTCGAGAACGAGGCTAGTAAGGCGAATTCGAATGTTCGAAAAAGACATTAAAGCCACCGCCGTTTTAAAAAAGATCGGTGTAGAATCTAACTCTTCTTTACTGAGGCTGTAAAGGCTAATATTCCAAAGTAAACCTATACTAGTTCTGTTGAAGAGTTCTCTTGGCAAAGGAGCATTGCTTTGATTGATCATGAGAGCCCAAAAAGATGCAATTACTAACATCAAGTGTATGCCTAGTTTACCAGTCTGTGCTATAGATAGATTGGAGCCTTACTACTGACGTCTTGCGCTTGCGCCAAAACTTGATAAAAATAAAAGATGTTTTCTAATGTTCAGTTAATTCGTAGTAGACGAACGTGTTTGATTCCCTGAACCGTTATTTGATCATTGTAGTAATTATACCCTAATTCATCAATACTAACTAATCTATGACTCTCCAGGCTCATTGCTAATTGGTTGACCAACAACTGGCTTTCGTTGGACTAAACTGTTCTCATTTTTTGTTGTTCTATAGAACTTTGGGTTCGTTTGTCGAGTTGACAGCTTCTCCGATTACTGATTCCGCTTCTCCATTTGATTGCAATTTGCCTCCTCTAATAAAACCAGTTTGACCGGTTCCTCCCATAGTAGTTGTAGTCCCCAATGGAGCTATACGTTCAATGTTATACCGAGAGGCATTGTAATGCTTTTTGTGATCTACAAATTCAAAACACGATCCAATGCAGTGGTTATTTCGTTTAAACTGTCTCACAGGCTCTTCGAGTTCTTGTGCAATAAACTTATTAGAAAAAGCTCCGACCAAACAAATTCAGAACCGGGGAGACACCTCTCAGGTTTCCTTGTTTACAGTTAATTTACATGACAAGCGATATTTACTTCACAACAGTTATCTAGAATGATCTACTAAGTCCTTTTTTGAACCAAGTAGCCCATTGGGCCGATATTTATTCCCGGTTTCTATACATACTATACGGATGAGAGTCTTTAATCCCCCCGCCCTTCCCCCAAAACCTAAACACCAACCCCTCTGGACAGGACACCTGTATCCATCGCAGGTTAACCCCTAAACAGCAGGAGCTACTACTGATTTATACAGCTGAGTCGATTGGAATAAGCTAAGTCAGGTATAATGTCTTGCTGAAGGACACAGCACTGTGGTCTGTATGGGACTCGATCTCGAATTCTCGGCCTACGAGTCGAACACGCTAACCACTCGGCCACTGCGCCGCCAAAGGGAACGCACGAAGCTTAAGAGCAAAACCATGCACCCGCCTTGATGACGGCTTTTGTAGGGAAAAACATTTTAAATAACAATTTTTTGAAATATTAAAACGTGTTCAATATTTTGAAAACCACTTTAAGTCTAGAACTTGTTTCAATATTTGATCGTTTCATCGAACAGATAGTTGAATAACCATATACTTTGGTCGCCCAAAGGGAACCTAGCGTTTGCCCGACTTTAAGGAATATGGTGTCCGTGACTCGGTGATTACAAAGACATTGACAACAGCTTTGAAAGAAAAAAGAGCCTGTTATGTGTTTGGCAACTCTTTAGAACAATCGTGACAGAAATCCTCAAAATAAAATCATCGATCTACATCCTCAAAGCAAGACCTCCAGTTTAGAAAAACTGAGAATGTAGCAAAAATGTAGTTTAAGTCACAGTTAGAGATACAGTTTCGACATCTTGTTTACTTACACTCTCACAAGAAACGGGAGTTTTATTCATATCTGAGATAAGCTACGAAGCTGAACTAAAAAGTCAAACAAAGTGCTTTTGTGTCAAGCTTTTAAGTGTCATCTGTTTAAGATAAAGTCATCTTTTGGTATCGTATTTAGATTCAGTATAGCATAAAAGTTCCAATTGTATTCAAAATGTCAGCCTAATTGCCTTTTTAATTCCGTGGGTTTGTCAAATGATAGTTTAGCTAGCTAATCGTAACGGCGAAATGTCAATTCGCCTTAATCTTGCAGTGTTTCTTTAAAAAAATAACAATGACTTATCCCAAATCCGAAGGCAAGCAAAAGCAATTTTTTTGATCAATAAAAGTTAGTATCAGTTAATCCGGCCGTTATGTCTTTAAAAACACTGCAAATAAAAAAGTTTTTATGACAGGGAGTGACAAAGAGTCTGTCAAAGGTTTCTTGTTTAACTAAACAGTTCGCACAGCTGATGAGAAATTAAATCGACAACGAAACCTACCTTTTTGTGATTTCTTTGCATTCGTCAAAACCAAAGCCACTGCTATAAGTGTCCATAAAACCATAAAAGTGGTCAACTCGAACATGGTGAAAATTCAGCCGTTCTTATTCTAAGCCGTTTGTGAATACAGATAACACCTAGCCAACAGTCTAACCAAAGTTTTTCCTTTACGTACCGTGCTGCAGGTCCGTAGGCTTTGAAACTTTGACTGTAAAAAATATTAGCGTAAGAAGTTCATTGTAGTTGTTTTCCGCAAACTGTGCTGATCAAACCAATTGATGGTAAATTAAACTCAGATATCGGGCCAGGACAGGACTCTTTCTCATTGTATTTAATAAGAGAGCGTAATTTTCATACAAATTTAATGCTATGAGGAGAATAAAAGTGCAAGATCAACATTGCTGTTCCCAGTGAGTGATTCTACTGGTGGCGCATGTGTGCGATCAACGGCTTGTATTGTCTCCCAACACACTCTGCCACCCAGCTCGACCGACTAAAGTCAGGAAATTGGCCGTAGAACTACTTATATCGGCGGACAATTAACCGAGTTAACAAAAGAAAGCAAAAGTTGCCCAAGTAAAACGTAAACAATTTGTACACTTCATATATCGTTATTACCTGCAGGCTCCTAGAGCGAACACTGGACAGTCCTGGGCTCTACCCAGAATTCTCGGGGCATTTATATTGAACTTGCCGCCATTTTTCGTTGTAAATTTGACCTGACCATTGAACTGTTTTGACGTTGCTGGAGTTCTGATGCTGTTTCTTTTCTCCTGTTATAATTTTTGGATTCGTTTTCTTGTGAATATCCTTACATGTGTAATTAGAACATTTGACTTGAACATTCCGTTATTTCGACATAATTTAAGTAGGTTTTCATTATTTGTAGCGAATCTTATAATCAACGACTTCGGAAAGATCTCGACTAAGGACCACGAAGGAAAACGTTTCATTTCTTTCCGGACGGCACATCATTCGACATGGATATTGGAGAAAGAAACAATCACGATTCTGAAGAATAATAATAAGAAGCTGTTAACGAACAAGAAACACTGGATAAAATGAAAAAATCCCTAAGTGGTTACTTAGGGCACGTGAGTACACAAATCAAAATTGTAAATGAATATCTTGAGAAAGAGTCAACAGATTCGAAAGAACTGAACACTGCCACCAAAACTTTACATTTGTCTTTGACAAAATATAAAGAGTGTTACATTGATTATGTTTCAAGAGAAATATCTACTGATGAACGTTTTAGAGTAAAGGAGAAAATGGTTAAAACTAAGAAGTGTGTGAACGATTTAATTACAAAAGCAGAAGCAGCCTTGAATGTTTCCCAAAGTAAATCTGTGAAAAGCAGCGCAGTCAAGAGCTAACAAATGAAGGAAAAGTGTTGAATTGAACAGGCTCATGCTTCAAAAAGAACAGGAAATGGCTCAGTATCAACTAGATATGGAACAAAAGGAAATTGAAATGGAGTTTGAAGCTAAACGCCGTGCTTGTGAACTGAAATTTAAAATTCGGTTGGTAGAAAAAGAAGTTGAATTTTTGGAAAATGGGGAGGGTGAGACAGAAAGTAATGTCACAGAGGTTGATAAAGACCAGTTAGGGTTAATGCCACCTACGACTCAGGAAAAAAAAATACAGAAATAGGTACAGTCAAATAACCCCCTGAACCCTAACTATCAAGAACTTAAACCATTTCAAGACCCACCTCACCAAGAAAACCCTAGGTCTAACTTTATATAACTCAAGCCTTTTCAAAATCAACCTTGCGGAGAAAAAATTAACTCTCCAAAACTTAACCCATCTCAAGAACTGTCTAACCTAGAAAATCCTCACCCTAACAGTAAACCCCCAGAAGCACAGGCTGGAAACAGTACAAAACAGAACAACTCTCCTAGTCATTCCTTCCATGGTTAAAAACATATGTCAGTCATGTTAAAGTTGACCATGCTACAAGCCATGCACCCCATAAAATTTGATGGGAACCCCCGTGATTACCCTAGCTTTCGAAGCAGAATTAGAGATAATTTAGAAGATAGTATCTTAAGCGATAGCCAGAAAGTTGAGTTTTTACCTAAATTCTTTTCCGGGGAAGCCTATGAAGTAGCGGAAAGGGTTTCAGGATGTACCTACTCAGATATTATTCAAAATTTGGAGGACAGATATGGACAACCGGCAATCGTTGCTACTGCCTGTATCGAGAAACTAACTCAGGGACCCAAATTGGGTAGTAACGACTATAAAGGACTGCAAAATTTTGCAGAAGAACTCGAATCAGCTTCCAAAAAACTTACTGGTGAATACGAGCTCGAAGCTAGTACAACGTCCAATCAAAACAGATTATTAGAAGACTCCCAGGCTATCTGATCAACAAATGGGGGGACCTTTCTTACAGCATTAGAGAAAAGGGTGGGAAGCCGAAGCTGTATGACTTGGCTATGTTTGTGAAAAGACAGGCAGCAATAAAAAATGACCCTGCAGGTTTTGTGAATCTTAATCTGAATGAAAAGAGAGGGGCAACTGAAAAAAAGCCAGACCAAGTTAGGCGTAAAACGTATTACCATCCAGGAAAGCAGACGTCAGCATTTAAAACTGATGTTGACTCAACTCCCGGCACAAAATCCTTAGAAATAGAAAACCCATGTCCATGTTGCTCAGGCTCCCATAGGCTTTCTGAGTATTTTAGCTTTGTGGAGAAAGATTTACCCGTGCGTTGGAAGATTGTGAAAGAAAATAAGCTATGTCATGTGTGCCTTGAGAGAGGTCACATGCGTGACAGATGTCACTCGACAAATTATTGTGTTTGTAGAAGTGAGAGAAAACACCACAAGTTGTTGCATTTCCCCTCTGGAGCTAAAACTGAACCCTCAAGTTTGACCAATGCTGACCCAATGCAAGAGACACTTGGGGGATACATACCCTTACAAAACGATAGAGGTGAAGATTCAAGAAGAGGAGATCAAAGGGTTACTGAGTATTATGCTACCATTTCAGGGAAACCCCATAATACTGTGCTGTTACACGTAGTTCCAGTAAAGATATTAGCTTCCAATGGGAACTCTTTGACAACATATGGGCTATTGGATAATGCATCAAGGGGTACTGTAATTAGCTCAGACATTGCTGAGAAGATAGAACTTACAGGACAGAAGGAAAAGATATCCTTCAATACATTAATGGAGAAAACTGAAGAGGAAATTGAGATTGTAGAGTTTTATCTTAAGTCTGCTGATGGTGCAGGAGACATTATCACTGTTAAGGAAGGAATAGTGTCACAGAAGTTTAATATTAATGAGAAGTTGCTCCCAGAGAATATCGGTCGATCGTTGGACCCGCATATAAGAGATATTTTCATTCCCAAAGTGCAAATTCCCAAGGTTTCAGTATTGATTGGAAAAGATGTAGATTATGCGCTTGAAGTATTTGAAGTTAGAAAACCGAGCTCTGCAGACAGCCGTTTGCAAGCCTTAAGCTTTGCTGCACCTGTGATAATGCGTGGCAAGCAGATTATGCAAGCCTTGTGGAGACGAAAGGCACAATGGGATGAGCCCCTGAGTGGCCAGATCCTTGATAAGTGGAAAAACTGGAAGAGAGATTTAGTTCAATTGGAGGATAAGACTATCCCTCGATGTTACTTCAGTAGACCAGACCATGAAGGTGCTACAGTTAAACTCCACCATTTTTGCGACGCCTTTGAGATTGGTTACACCACCGTGTCATATCTGCGAATTGTGTACCCAGATGATGAAACCGAGTGTTCTTTTGTCACTGCCAAGTCCAGGAATGCGCCAATCAAGAGCATCAGTATCCCAAGACCGGAATTGCAGGTAGCTTTACTCGCAGCGAGAGTTGACAATGCTGTTCGTAGAGAACTGGACCTTAATCTCGAGAAAGTGATCTTCTGGACGAACTCGATGATTAGCCTTAACTACATCCAGAATGAAAGTCGACGATTTCAGACATATGTCGCCAATCGAGTTACTGAGATCCGAGAACTCACAAGACCAGAACAATGGAGATATTGTCCTGGGAAGTTGAACCCTGCTGACGAAGTGAGTCGTGGTTTAGAGATGGAAGAGTTCCTTCAGAATGAGCGATGGCTCAACCGGCCTAGTTTTTTGAGAGACACGGAAGAGAAGAAGTTCAACGTTCTACCCAATGAAAGCCTCGAACTAAAGAAGGAAGAATTCTTCACTGAGCCAGAGAGAGTAGATCCAATAGAGAAGCTTTTAAACGACACATCTAACTGGATGAGGGCCGTACGTAAAGTAGCGTGGCTCTTGAAATTTCTAGACTGGATTAATGTGAGAAGAAAGGGTGAAGAAGTGCAAGGACATAGGAAGAAGATAAGTACGATTGACCTTAAGCGAGCTAAACGAAGCATAGCTGCAGTTGTTCAGAAGAGAAGTTTCCCAAACGAGATCGAGAGTCTTAAAAAGGGAAAGAAGTAAAGTCTACAGTATCGTGAGGCTTAAACCGATCATGAAGAACGACAGAGTGATGGAAATAGGCGGGAGAATTTCTATGGCCCCAATCTCAGCTGAGGCCAAAAACCCAATAATATTGCCGAAGAAAGATCACGTCACTACGATGTTAATCCGCTACTTACACGAAAGCAATGGTTACTGTGGCGTAGACAAGTGCTGACGATTCTAAGAGAACAGTTCTGGGTGGTGAAGGCAAGAGTAGCTATCAAGAAAGTCCTTCAAAGATGTATCCACTGTCGAAAGCTGCACAGGAATAAGAGTTCTCAAGAAATGGGGCAATTGCCAAGGATCAGAATGATTCCTTATGAGCAACCATTCACTTATACCGGGCTTGATTATTTTGGACCTTTCTACACCAAGCGAGGAAGAGGAAAAGTCCTGGAGAAACGTTGGGGAGCAATTTTGTTTGTATGAACTCTCGAACAGTTCACCTCGAGCTAGCTAAGTCTTTAGAGACAGATGATTTTATTCTTGTGCTGATGAGATTCTTGAATCGTCGAGGACATGTGAAGGAACTGTGGTCAGACAATGGGACAAATTTTGTTGGAGCAGACCGAGAGATTCGAGAGTACCTAGAAAGGGTGGATCAGGAGAAGATTGAGCGTAAGTGCGTGGAGAGAGGATGCAAGTGGGTTTTTCACCCGCCCGGAGCTTTGCATATGTCTGGGGTATGGGAGGGAATAGTAAGAGTAGTGAAGCGAAGTCTCAAGGCAATCGCTGGCAATGAGCCTTTAAACGATGAAGTCTTGAACACATTGTTTACAGTAGCAGAACGTATAGCTAATTCAAGGCCGCTCACTCGAAACCCAGATAATCCAGATGATGAAGTTCCTTTGACTCCAAACCACTTTCTGAATGTGCAACCAACGTCAAATCTACCCATACAAACAGATGAGAGAGCTGATCGGTATAGTCGAAAGAGATGGCGACAGGCACAGTTACTGGCAAACCAATACTGGAGGCGCTGGTTGAAAGAGTACATACCAACCTTACAAGTAAGAAGCAAGTGGACACGAAAACAGAGGAACTTGCAGAACGGCGATATAGTGCTCGTTGCTGATGACAACACTGCTAGAAATGACTGGCCACTTGCACGAATTGTGAATGTGTTCCCTGCACAGGATGGACTGGTGAGGAGCGTGGAAGTGAGCGCCAAAGGCACCATCTACAAGCGTCCCATTACAAAAATCTGTCTCCTAGAAGCAGTAGATGAAGAGATGTGACATCATTTTCAAACCTTGTTATGAGACTCCGGAAGGAGTTCATGGGGGGCGGGATGTTATTACCAGGCTCCTAGAGCGAAAAATGGACAGTCCTGGGCTCTACCCAGAATTCTCGGGGCATTTATATTGAACTTGCCGCCATTTTTCGTTGTGAATTTGACCTGACCATTGAACTGTTTTGACGTTGCTGGAGTTCTGATGCTGTTTCTTTTCTCCTGTTATAATTTTTGGATTCATTTTCTTGTGAATATCCTTACATGTGTAAGTAGAACATTTGACTTGAACATTCCGTTATTTCGACATAATTTAAGTAGGTATTTTGTAGCGAATCTTATAATCAACGACTTCGGAAAGATCTCGACTAAAGACCACGAAGGAAAACGTCTCATATCTTGCCGGACGGCACATATATTGTCCCCAGGGAAACAGCTTTTTTGTTTTCCCGAGAGTACTTCGTCTCGGGAAACAACAGTACTCGAGGAAAAACAAAGTTAACTTGTTAACTTTGTTATATATTAAGACTTTCTCCAAACAACCATACAGCAAAAACAAACAAACAAAGATTGCGAGCGGGCAACAACTGATCAGGGGCACGTGACCAAGAACCAACCAATCACATTGCTCGATTTGTTGAGTGAAAGTCTAATTAAATAACAAAACTGTCTTACTAAAATAAAACTATGATGAAGTAAAGTTAAATTAATTTTGAGCTTTTAAATAACCTATTAAAAAGGCCTTTAGAACATTAATGCATTTTACCAAAATCGTTGAAATTGCTTCGGTGATTTTTTGTGTAAGTAGGCTGTAAACTTTGCTTTACTCACTTAGGTTGCCTTTTTGTTTGCATCTGGAAATTTCTGCTGGCTAATATAGACTGACTGTACCGTTCCTATCACGCATGCTCGAGGGAGCTCAACAAAAAAATGTCCAGTTGAGATTTATCAGTTGCGTTGAACAGTGTTTTCGCGCCCGGAATGTAACACCTATAAAACAGTCCCAACTGAAAATGCCAGAGTTGGATGATTCGAAAGTTTTTTTAAAAAAAATGATAAGCGGTTCGAACTCTTTTATGGCGGTTTTGAACTTACCTTTTGATAGACCAAAACTTTTGCTACCAACCGAAACTCTAAACTAAAAACTAAAAATGGACTGTTCTTCCACAAGCGTTGTTTATTAAGCTCACTTGCACCAAATGTGTCTTGCAATATTTTCGGTCGACAACGGCACAGCTTAAAGTAAGATATGAAAATTACCATTCATCCATAAAAACCAAAAAGAAAGCTTGCGAGGTTGCGATCCACTTTAAAGAAAATCCAACAACAATTATTCGACCGAGATATATTTGCTAAAGAGAGAAAGTACGTAATCGGGAGAATAATGGAAAAAATAATTATAATCAGAGAAGCTTTCTTGGACTGCACAATTGAGAATTTTGTACCTTATTTAAAACAAAAGAAGTTAATTTAGGTTTAAAACTAACATCATTACAAGTAAGTATACATCTTTGCTATGAAAATACAAAGACGCACTCGATACTTTTGAAATTAGAAATAGGCAGACATTACAAAGGACTCATATACGCTTGGGATTGACTTTCGTTCATTTGTGGCGTTTTGGCCAGTCTGGGAAAACCACGACCCTAAGAAAAGCCTTGTGGGAGGTTTAAGTGACACCTTATCCAACTGCCGTTGTTAGGCTAACATTGGAGCAAGCTGTCACCTAGCTGGCCGGTTAGTATGGCCGTAAAGGAGACCTGCAGATCCTCAAGGGTCAAAACGATTTGAGATAAGGTGCTGTTTTAGCTAAAACATTTCCGTCTTCTCGGATCGCGACGGGTAGCTTATCACAAGGTAGAGAAACATAAAATTACCTGGCGCTTTAATTCGATTTCGTGCCTTCCAATTTTCAACATAACGGTATGTAACACGTCATGATTATCAAGAGGCTGTCTCCGTGGTTTCCGACCACTCGGTCCGGGTCAAATTTTCGGTTCCTCCAAAATTCCAATACTGAGTAACGTTCAGATGTGCAGTAAAAGAAAATGCATTCATTTCTTGTGTGCGTCATGATATGGCACCGAGAAGGCGCGACACCTAAGTCATAAATTTGCATCGTATCGATAAATAGCTAATAAACGGTCAATACATGAACGAAAATGTTAAAAACATAAACGCTTTTGACTTTTGGAAGCTCAGTACTATAGAATTAATATTTCCTCCGCGATGTGACAATAAATTAACTCTTGAAAGCGTCCTTCTAGCCGAAACAATTTTTCTATCAACAACACTTTCCTAGAAGGAACAGTCCATCAAAGCGCTGCAACCATCTTTGTTCTATGTCCCGAATGAACATTTCATTACACTGACACTTACACTGTTACACGTTTAAAGTTTTAGCTGAAACTTGTGTGCAATATAACAATGCCAGACAAGTTTTACAAAGTGATATTAGTTTATTACACCGTTAAACTTGTTTCTATCGCAAATTCGATCGTTGTGACTGTTGTACAAGTAAAAAGCGTTTTAGCCTTTCGTGAAACCTGCCTCGCAACGGAAATTCAAAAACATTTCATAAAACTGACCATGACACACGATGCAGCTCCGGGTAGCCTGCGGAGCAAGCGTTTCCGTTGAGTTTTGGCGAGATTTTCTTTTTTGGTCGCGCGAAAATTGGGGCGAGAGAAAAAACGAAAGTTGGGGGTAGGGGAGGGGGGAAAAGGAAACGCTTGCAGACATGCCTTTGAAGTTTGGAAACCGCCGGTTGACACTTCACGCTCCAATGCGGCACACGTGCTGGATCAAAATAAACTCAGTGCGCTTACTTTACTAATTTTTCATTCATGATTTCATATGAGAAACACATAATTTGAGATGGAAGTAATTTTGCCCGCTTAACTGCAGAATACCCTGCCACTACGATAATTTATTACTGCGCATTCCTCGTTCTATAAAAATAGATGCGCGTTATAACCAAGAACAATAGATGGTACTAGGTGGCAGGGTATTCTGCAGTTGCTCCATTTTGTCTTTTTTTTATCTTCGCGTCTATAAGAATTAAACAGTTGAGGTTTGTGTGACTGATTTGATGTAACGTCAATGGTAAATTGAGCCGCTTAATTATGCATATAATTCGAAGCCAGCTTTTAAGAAATTATTCCTTCGTGTTTGAAATTTTTAAAAGCGTTTTCACGCTTCAAGCTGAATCTTAATCTAGGTTTTTGTCTGAACTTTTATTCCAGCCTGTTTAAAAAATCAATGTATTAAAGTTCGGCGTCTGTCGTTCGGTCGATCATTATTTTCTTTGAGGTTTAACAGATGATCTTGTTTGCTTCTTTCTGTAAGGTTCTTTCGTATGTTCATATTTCAGCAATTTTAGCCCCCTTCTTTGTGTTCAATTCCTGTCTCTGTTGAGCTTAAATCATTTAATTTCGGCGAAGAAACCAATTCTTGTTTGGCTCAAGTTTTGTTTGCCACTCGGCATCGTTTTACAGGAGTTTGAACAATATAAATGAAGATGTAACTATTACGTTATTTGATCCAAGACCGGTCTCAAACAACTGCTGCTCACAAAATTAATTAGAATTGCTTTTAAGCAGGTATTTCAAATTGAACTGAAGTAATTTAAAGCTTTTGCCTTTTCCTTCCCACGGCTTGAGACTTTTCAAAAAGAAGTTTGAATGGCATTTGTAATTAGTCGGACCGGAACCGCACCAATCACGAGCCCCGTTCGCTGGCGAACGGGCGGTTTCCAAACTTCAAAGGCATGTC
>JANVCF010056005.1:0-10017 GCA_025388745.1 Hydrozoanthus gracilis
ATATATATATATACATTTTTTAGGCCGAATTATGACTAAAAACAGAACAAAAAGCAAACTGTAAATCTAGAAAATTGGCTGAATATAATTTACATCAAGGAAATCATTAAAGACTATGGGACGAAACGTTTTGTCACCTCAACGAAACTTGGAAATAAAAGCTTTTGCTGAGGTAAAACTGTTTTTGTTAGTTTGAACAATTCGAACCACACATTATAGTTAGTGATGATACACGGCAAACGATCAGGGCTTATTGGAAATTTCTAATTTTGAACGAAAGAAGCCAAGATGACTATGGAGCAAAAGAAGGGAACGAGTCTAATCCATTTCATGTTGGCTTTCGGTGCAAAGGTTGCCAAGTATGATTTTATTGCAAAAAAAATGCTTATTTAGAAAAGCTTCATTTTAACATAGGGTGAAAAACTTACCCTGCCGTAGTATCAAGAATGATGTCTCTTGGACCTCTCACATCAAACAACTTTTTTCTGAAAGAGCCATCAAGCTTAGCCACTTCAATTTTGTTGAGCATCCTGTCGGTCCAGTACAAGTTTCGTCCGACAGAGTCCACAGCGAGTCCCTCCGGTTCATCAAGGCCAGTGGCAACGACGCTCTCCTGTGATGAGCCATTAAGGAAAGCGCGAAGTATTTGGCGAAGACCGATGTCTGTCCAGTATAAGCGTGTCTCCTTTGAGTCATAGTCTAGTGCAACAGGAGAGTTCAAATTGTACAGCACAATCGATTGGAAAACACTGTCAGTTGGACCCAATGTAAACTTCATGATTCTTCCATTGTGATTGTAGTCAGCAAGCAAGAGAAACTCGTTTTCAAAGCCTTAAGAAAGAAAAAGGGACATGATAACAGGGATATTGGCAACATTTTCGTAACGTACAACTGAATAGGCCTTATGTATGTTGACATCAAACTACAGCAGTCAATTTCACCACCAAGCCTCGTGTTCAAAAAATAGGTGTGCTACATTTTTGCACGTGCAAACTGTGTTAACGAAGGAATTGTTTTCATCTATGAAAATATTCACACTTTCGTGATTCGAAAGCGAGGCTTAGGGTTGTTTGACGTAAACATGCATAACGCCTATTAAAAACGGCGATGAGGAAAATACGAAAACAATTAAAAGCATTCTATATACCCTAGATAAATGTTTCTTTTAAAATTTTATGATTCTTTATTCGTCGCTCTAAAATTTTTGCATAGGGTGAAACTTTTGCCGAAAAAAAGTTAAGTGTTCAGCTTGACTTTGCAGCTTTAGCCTGTTTCTCGCTTAATAGTTTGACGCAGAAACATAAAAGAGAAAAGCATTCCACCGTAAGCTTATCAAGTGACTAACATAATTTTCAAAATTGCAAAAGAGAGCACTTACAGGTCTTGCTGTCATTCGTCAGGGCCATTCCAACTGGGCATGTGCAAGAAAAACCGGTTGGTGACATGAGGCACAAGTGACTACAGCCACCATTATTCTTCTGACACTCACTGCTCACTAAACAGATAAGAGGTAAAAGCAAATCGCCTTAGACATTACGGTACTTCACACTTAACCGCCGCCTGGTCCGCCAAGTTGGTAAGGTCCTCGAATCAAAAATGTCATAAAACAAAACAATACAGGAATCACGGATGAAGCCACAGTTTTTCGAATTCTTCGTTTTAAATTTTCTTTACTATAAATGCGTTGTAAAACAAAAAGGTTCATCTGATTGCCGTATAATTCTGGTAACGACCCACAAAGACAGTCACGCAATCAAACATAATCTACAGTGTACTAAATTTTTCTCAAACATATACCAATGTTGTACTCTATTTAGATTTTAGGCCCACAAAATTTTTAGTAGCAATCCAAAAGAAATACTATATTTCTAAGACGAAGTAAAAATTAGTATTTGAAAATCTTCACCGTGGGTAGTTTTAGAGCTCTTACGCTTCGAGCGTTAGCCCTTCATCCGGCCGGGTACGAGCTGCTGGACTTACTCTTTTATTTTCAAAACACCAAGTTGCAGAACTTTGGAATCATTTTCACTTTAGATCGCATGTAAATAAAATGTACTTTTTAAAAAAAATACATATTTAACCCTTTCTGCCTCCTCAAGCTAGTTTTGGTTGCCTAAAACACTAACCCGAATGCTATAACACATAAAACTCGAACCAATATGTTGTATTTACACGTATGCAACTCATAGAGAACACTCTTTGGTCACATCTAGGCTCGGGCCGAGCCTAACTGTCCTTAAAAGCCCACGATCGGACTCCTAGCTGACCCTGTAGCTCATGCAGTTGGTTAGAGCTGCATAGATCTATTTCTCAGGTCGTGTGTTCGAATCCCACTGAGGCCAAACATTTTTGTCTTTGTACCAGATTATGGGGTTCTTTGTTGATGGTTTATATCGGCGAACCTTGGATTATGGTGACAAGGCCTTACTCGAATCTATGCGTTGCGTTTACATATATGCCACATAGGGACAACAGTCATTGGTTATACATAACATTGAAGCAGACGTCATAAAGGCAGTTATCACTCGTACTTACATGATATAGCACTTTCATTCACACTATGAACCACCATCCCCCAAGGGCTGCTTAATGATCTTAGAAATTTGTATCTTCCAGTGGTCTTGTTAGCAATATAGAGAGCACTTTGAGTAGGAGGCGTTCTACGGTCTGTGATGAAAAGAGATTCTCCGTATACTGCAATAGCCTGAGGCCGGAAAGTCACTGTCTGCAACGTACGCACTTTCTGTTCAGGTAACTCAAGGTATTGGATTTTTCGTCTCCAAGGAGACCAGTCAATCCAGTATAACCGGTTTGTCTCTTGGTCCAGTGCTAGACCTCTGGGATGGCCAGAGCTGTGGGATATGACTTTTAATGTCTTTCGGTTTTTACCGTCCATGTCTGCCTTTTTAATGTCGTATGTATAGTACAAACTGTCTATCCAATACATAAACCTAAAAATGACAATTTCAGGTTCAGAACTCGATATTCTGACAAAAATTTAGACAATAAGAGCAAAAATACACAAGAACTGTCTCAATAGTATAAGAACCAGATTTTTTGGGTTTGAAAGACATCGTGCGTAAGTTTATTTAAAATTTTCACTTTTAACTAATTCTTAGTGTTCATTATTTTAGGCTTTAAACAAGCGTTAAGCAATGCCAGTGAAAAGTAATTTCAAAAGATATCCAAAAAGATAAAATTGGTTTTATTACAAAACAGTTGTTCAAACAAGTAATTGTTCTTCATTCCTATGTAACATGCATGAAGTGGAACATGCAGCTTTTCTCTTATTTGGGCTTCACAAAACTTACGTTTTGCTCAGTGTCCATGCACGTTTCTAGCTTTACACAACTAATAGTGGTTAAATATTATCCAAATTCAATTTTTTAGGATGCAAAAGAGTAATGGCAGTTGTTGCAATGTAGATAACAATATCTGAAGGCTTCACAAATCTCACGAAGCAATTGGTTTTTGTTGGGTTAAGTAGTCATTTGCGATTGCAAAGCCAAGTTACTTTGTGAAATTCTGAAGCGGACTAAAGCATTCAGAAGTAGAGAAAAGAAATACAGACTTTGTATTAAAAAATTGTACATTCTAAACGCCCTCAAGGGACCCTTACTAAACAAACGATCAGAATTGTTAAAAACTGCAGGCAGATAAACAAATTTTTGCTACAAATAACAAACCACCATAAGTTGGTTGTCTGATGATGAGAGCCGCTGAGATTTTTATACATCTTAGTTTTAGAAACGCATACAAACTAAATCCATTACATTATCTATGATTTGATCATCTTTAGAGAGGTCAACTCAGACATGCTGTAATGAGTCAAATGAAAGTGTAAGAGAATCTAAGAAAGAAAAAACGCAACTGTCTCACGTGGGAATTCAACCCACGATACCCCGACAACATGGCAGGTGCTCAGTAACCTCTGAGCTACCGAGGCATAAACATGCAATGGCAGACAGGACAAGCCAAGACAAGCCAAGTTATCCCAATCCCAGTCCCCCAACACTTGCCTATACTCCTCTCGGAAACGTTTGATTGTGAAGATGATAAAATTGACCGAAAATGCAGATATTTCCATTTATTACATCTATGGTCATGGTCATGCATCATGTCCGATAGATCAAGTTGTCCACGTTTCCGAGAACGAACCGACCTAAGACAATCCAGGCAATTTCAATCCCAGTCCCCTCCCCCATTTTCCTACACCCCTCTCGGAAGATCTCTCTGAAGATGATCTCATTGATCGAAACATGCAGATGTTTCCATTTACTATCTATAATCGTACCTTCCTTTAAGATCAAGGACAAGACCCTTAACAGATTGGAGCTTGCCACTGATAACTACTTTTCTATGTGCCCCATCCAGCCTTGCAACTTCAACCACTTTTCTCCAATTATCCGTCCAGTAGAGATTTCTTGCCACGTAATCTACAGCCAATCCGTTTGGAGAAAAAATATCACGTGCTATGACTTCTTTGACAGTTCCATTCAAGAAAGCACGAAAAATTTGTCCTCGATTGCGATCAGTCCAGTAAACCCGCTTTTCTATTGGATCATATTGTACATCACGTGGACGTACCCTACCAGGCAGCCGAATGGGTGTTGCAGAGTACGAGTCGTCCAAGAAAACTTGGGTTAATCTGTTGGAGCCCGGTTCAGCAATCAAAAGAAAATCATCGACTTCTAGGTTAGAAAGAAAAGCAAAAATGCTTCAATCATTACTTTATTTTGAAGAAGTGTAAAAATTGAGGTATAATTGGGTTTTTAGAAGAAATGTAGTTATTAAAATTATAATGATTAAGATTAAAACAACAAATGGTAAGCAACTTTATGTACATTACCTAGAAATTAATTTTTTTTCATAACAATGTTTTTATTGGCAGATTTTTTTAGTCCACCTTCCTCTCAGAGTAGTGTAAAAGGAACCAGGCTAATTGGAGGAAAGAGGTGATCGGGACAACTTTGGCACCCTGCTTTCCTTGCTGGTTGCTTGCATACAACTATTTAATTTGGTTGAGTACAAGTCGTCATTTTGAAAACAGGTTGCAGCAGGTGAAAAAAATGAAGCATAACTGGTTTGATTTGTGTCTATTGAGTTTATGTTACTTTATAAGAAAGCTTGATTGTGCTCAATTTTTTAGAACGTATACACAAAAAATCGTCTTAATTTTGTTGCATTTCAAAGTAATTTGCGGACATACTTTTGATCAAATCTTTAACCAACCAGAAAGAATCCTTATAGTTAGTAAACTTATTAGTTAATAAAACAAACAAAAAGTCCTTTATCTATCTTGTACAAGAAAGTCGTTTTAAACTTTGAAACGATGTCAACCAACTCTAAAACTTACCCAAGCACGTTTTTGCATCGTTTAGCAGCACTGCCCCTTTCGGACATGCGCACTGATAACCATGTGGTGAGAGCAAGCACAAGTGAGTGCATAAAGTGCTGTTGTTACAGATTCCGTTACCTAGGGAGAAAGCCCTTACGTATCAAAACTTTCGGCTGTAATAGAATAGACACTCATTCTCGTGTCGTAGACGATCCTAGGAGCGGGAGGGGTGATGGGTAAAAAAGGTGGTTGTTCAGAAAGTTGCCACATTAGTTGCTCGATCAGAAATCAACATTCCCAGCCTGAGTATGGCTTTTAATCCTCGCAAGATGTTCCTTTCTCATTAGTTATATATTTTGTTTTATATTTTGTTGTTCTTTTTTTAGCGCTCTGGTTCTTCTTCTTATTCTTTTTACAAATTTATGTTTATATTTTTATTAAGAACCAGTAAGTTTGGCCAAGGCTCGTTAATCCTAATTTTTAGCGATTTGAACTTCAAATTGTTCTAAGACTGTCTGTCTTGTTAAGATACAGATGGAAGCTGAGTAAAAACCTTTAAAAGCTCTAGCTATTGAGCCCGAGCCTCAGCTGGTTTTGATTGCACTTAAGTTTTAAGTTTGACTTTCTTGATTTATTGTACGTGCTAACAATCATATGCTCACCTTTTGGTTGTCTTGACGTATCAAACATAGCAATTTCCTTCACCTGTCCAAGATAACCAAATATGGAGTGCAGGTTTTGATTTGTTGCTTTGTTAACTCTTTCTATGAAACCTCTCTGATCGTCGCTCCAGTACAGTATGTTGCCATATATGGAAATATCAAAAGGATGAATGGGGAAAACTTGGTTTAATAAAACAATAAGCTTTTCGTCATTTCCATCAAAGTTAGCTGTTTTGATTTCTTTTTGGAAACCATCATCTTCGATCCAAAAGATACGATCTGAGGCGAAATCAACAATAAGAGCATAAAAACGCCTACTGATTTTTGGCTGATGTCCTACAACGGTTTTCGTGCTTTTCCCTGCCAGTGTTGCTCTTTGTATGCTACGTTTTCCCTCAACCCAGAAGAGGTAGCTGCAGAAAAAAGAGGCCAACAACCATCATTATGGGAAAGTTTTCACTGTTCAAGCAAGTGTCAAACTCTGATAATAATTTTCTAAATCACAAGAATGCGGCATAGCACAAGTAGTATACTATGACTATTGATAGTTACAGATTGTGGCAGCGGCTTGGATGAGACAAAAGCTTATGTTATTACTATTCCTACAACTGTTTAAAATTGTAGGACAAAAGATTTTTATTTTTAAAAAACAAATTCTATAACGTTTTAGACGGTGTGGTCATCTTCAGTATTACTTGAATTAGGACAATCCGCTTGCAAATTTTGACTTCTAAGTAATTCCCGATGTGAATAGTTTTGCAGAGTAGGAATGCACTTGTTTGTTCAACGACGGTTTTCCCCTACGATAAGCAAGTCCTCCATTGTTTTTCCTCTGAACGTGTTAGATTCAACGAAGATTTATCGTTAAGCACTTTGATTTTTAAAGTGCTGTTCCTACCTTTATTAGTATGACATTCATGAACGTTTTTTCGTTATCCTTATTCCCATTAGCATATTAATTACTGGCATGGTAGTAGAAGTATCATTGCCGTTACAAACATTACCAGACGTTACCATCACCATCATGATTTATGTAATAATAATATAACAACAATAATAATAATTACAATTAGCGCCTTTTCCATAGGTAAATTATCAAAGACTCTTAACAATAGTTTACAGTTGACTTTAGTATTGAGGGTATTAGCGTGGTGGATTTGACTCTGGGATCACCGAAGCCAAATCCTGTTAGTGGTAAGAGTGGGGTTTGTTTGAACCCGGGACAACCGCATGCAAATCATGCACCCAAATCACTGAGCCACGCTGCCTCGACGACTGGCGCCTTACCAACTAGGCTAACCAGGCGGCGGATGTTTTTGATCGAACAAGAACTTAGAGCAATACCCTTTCCGTGGGTCCACTGCGATATCTCCGGGACTGGCGTGCAGTAGAACTTTGTGGTGGCTCCCATCAATTCTAGCTACGTCAATGGTACGAGTGTCCGACCAGTAGAGAAGATCGCTCTCCCATTCCACGTCAAGACTAACTACTGTATCGATCCCATCACAAAGGACGTCATCTGTTTTTTGACTAAATAGAAGAAGATTACAAAGAACAGTTGCATTCTCATACTCGAAATCAGAAAATGTTGAAACGATTTGTGTTACTAAACAAAGATCTTTTCAGTGGAAAATAGTTGTAAGAAATAGGTCTGTTTAGTTAAGAGCTGTAATGAAGCTTCTTTTATTTCCTTTTGAACGTGCGCGAGATTCTTACATCGTGGCAAAGAAAATTTCATTATGAAAAAAACCTACACGTGGACCGGCTTCAGATAAGTAAGTTGCATTTGTCACGATGAATCTTTTGAGTCATTCGGTTGTTTTCTATATATGCTGAAATTGTATCTCTTGCTGAAAGTTTGTAGAGCGAAAACGACCGTGAAACAAGGCCTTCTCCATTCTGTCGTGTCAGCTTTGGCCTCGCAAGTGTCACGTGAAAGCTCACTCGGCACATCCTGTAAAATAAGATCCCATGTGTTCAATAACACAAGCTGCAACCACCTTTCTTGTCGAGTAAGTTGTCCTCAACTCTTTCCCACACAGCCTCCGGTTTTACTGGACGTGCAAGGTCAGCTATTACGTAACACTTGCGTGGTCAAAGCTATGCGATACGATCGAAACGTCGTTTTAATAATAATAATAATAATGATAATTTTTATACAGTAACTTATTTTAATAATAATAATAACTTTATTGACATTATAATAAAATCTAATTATAAAAAGTACATTCACGCTTAAAAAAAAGGGATTACAAGAACATAAAAGCTATCTAAAAGTCTACCTATAATAATAATAATAATAATAATGATAACAATATTAATAATAACAATAATGACAATAATAATAACAATAATAATAATAATAATAATAATAAATTTAATAATAAAAACAACAATAATAATAACAATAATAATAATGCTAACGATAGTAACACGTACTATATTTAAACTGGGTAAAACTAGGCTTCCATAATGTAATTTTGACCTAGGTCGAAAAAGGGTAAAAAACTAAAAGAAAAAATGAATTTTCAGTATTTGATTAAATTTCAGTAGATGTAATCAGTTTGTCACCTTCACAAAGAAATATCCGTAGTCGTAGTATTAGAAGTTGGAAGCTAATCAAAAGTCCCTCAATTTTTCGCCAAGGAAGTAAAGACTACCTATAAAACGCTCCAAAATCTGTACAGGTGCAGACCTACTAAAACTACGGAGAAAGATCAACATGAACATCAAAAATAGTTCAAAAGTAAAGAGGGGAAAACATCTAACAGATTTTAAATTTATCTAGTAAAAAAAGACACTCGTACTTCAATTTGAAAGTACCTTGTTAGATTGTATCTAGTTATGCATTTTAATTGTAAATCGCTCCAGAAGATCAACTGTTTCTTTACATGAACTCCAACTGCAAAACCTGAGTTGATGTTCGTTACGGCTGTGGAGACGGAAGATGTGGCTATCTCGATTGCCTTGATGTTGTATCGGTCGGTGAAGTACAGGCACGGCACAGTTTTACAAGTAGCGGAAGAGCTGGCCTCTGAATGATTGAAGCAAAAGAGCTAGTTCAGTTGATTTAGAAATTTCCTTTTTTTGGACTTGTAACATTTTTACCTGCGAGTACCTTTTATTCATCTACGTTATGAGAAAACTCAAATGACGTTTCGGAAGAGTAAGAGGAGGGAGGAGGAGGAGGGGGGGCCCTTATTCCTCCCCCCTGTAAGCATCTTAAATTGCTGTATAATTTCACTTACTTTTAACACAAAGAACGGCGGTGATTAGCAAAGAAACCAGTACTGCTTGTCGTAAACTACAAATCAACTCTTGCGGATGTTTGGAAATCATGCTGTAAAAGGACAAAAAACGAAAGAAATGGTTTATTTGGCTTTTTTGTCTTCGGTTAAGTTAATCTCACAAGTAAAACAGAACGTTACCTATTTCCACTGCATATTTAAAACCATCTTTACGAGAATTTTTTTTTCTTTTATGTCTCACTCTTCCTAACTAACATCTTGGTAAACTCTAACCCATTCCATCCTATGCTACCCTATCGTATCTTAATCTTTCCTATGCTATCCAATTCTATCCTATGCTATCCTATCTTAATCTTTCTTATGCTATGCTACCCTATCTTATTCTATACTATTCTATCCTGTCATATCCTATCCTATCCTATCCTATCCTATCTTAATCTTTCCTATCCTATCGTATTCTATCCTATCCTATTCTACCTTGAACTTTCCATCCTATCTTGATCTTTCGTATCCTATTCTATCTTATCCTATCCTATCCTATCCTGCCTTGATCTTTCCTATCCTATCTTGATCTTTCCTATCCTATTTTTTCCTACCTTATTTTATCTTATTCTTACCTATCTTGATCTTTCCTATCATATTCTAACCTATCCTACCCTATCGTACCTTAATCTTTCCCATCCTATCCGATTCTATTCTATCCTATCCTATTCTATCCTATCCTATCTTATTCTATCCTATTCTATCCTATCCTATCCTTTCCTATCCT